>AYEL01086364.1:0-104526 GCA_000484575.1 Olivierus martensii
AAATTAAAAAAAAAAAAAAATTCGGAAATTTATTTTTTAAAATTTAAAATATGCTCTCCGTTCCGATTTAAACTCTTAATAGGAAAAATGCTATCGAGTTACAGGAAGTTCACATTTTCTCCGTATTTACAGGTCAAATTTAGTTTTCCTTTTTTTTTTAACTTAATTTAAAATAAATGGATTTCGTTGACAGATGAACCAAAAGAAAATTTGTGTATTGTTCGTCTTAACGTTATTCTCGGCTTTCGTCTTGGAAGAAATCGAAGCAGGTAAACTAAAGAAACTTTTAAAAGTCGGCCTCATTGCCAAGGCACTAACACCTAAAAAATTAATCATTCCACTACCTCTTCCAATTCCAATCAAAATACACAAAGAAAAGAAAAAGATATTTGTTCCTTATCCGTAAGTTTTATATTTATTTTTTACAATTAAGCATAAATATAATAAGCACAACCAAACTTTATCGAAATTTTCCTTGAATAAAAGGAAAATATTCGATACAAAAAAGTATAGTTATATAATATTATTATTATTATCATCAGTATTCTTTGTACAGATTTAAATAATTATTTTTATAATTTTATTTACATACAGTTTTCCTTTGAGGAAAGTTTAAAATTTCACGGTAGGAAACAATCGCTTAATTCATGCATTAACCTACATTCGTGTCGCTTATGTATATCGATGATAGTTAACTAGAATTTCAAATGTAAAAATTTAAAATTAAAAGTGATATTGTTTAATAAAGAATGGATAAAAATCGAATGATTAGATGTGTGAAAATTTCTTTTTTTACCAACAGTGTTCACGAATATCACACCAAGTTTGTAACTATTCACGAAGACGATCACGGATGGAACGATTGGGATAGCGGATGGCACAGTGGATGGCATAGTGGAAGCTGGTAAAAACGACTTATATTATGTGTTGTACGAAAATTTTATGTATTTTATTAAATAAATTAATATAAAAAAAAACCTAAAAGAGTTATTTTCTGCAACTGGATACCACAAGAGCGTTCGGAGGGAAGGTAATCTAAAAAGTACTTTACAATGATCTTTTAACAATAAGAGTTTTTGAAATTGGTGGAAAAACAAAAAATATGTCGGTCACATCTTTTCGGTAACGGCAATTTACAAAAAATAAAAGGTATATCATCAATAGAACAGAACTTCCTTAAATTCAGGCATCATTAATTGTGAAACGAGTTTTTTTACGTTTTGGGTCAATAACTGGGTGTCATTAGATAATAATAAATGCGTATAAACAAGGAAATATTTTATAAATATCAAAATACGTTTAAGATTTATGACTTTTAATTTTTGTCTTTGATTATTGAAATAGGTTAATTAAATTTAAAATATAATTTATATATCAAAAATTATTAAAGATCTATAATATATATATATTGATAGTATTGTAAATCTTAAATATTGCTAAACATATTTATTCGTAATAAGGTGGAGTGGGGTAAGAGCGTAGTTGGGGCAAGTGCATTTTCGGGCTTTTTTTATTATAAGATAAGCGAAATTTTGCTATTTGATATTTAGTAATATATTATAAGTTAATATCAACTTATCGACATAGATATCGCTCAATGAATGATACGATTCCAGTATTTACATCGACTTTTATAAAAGTGTCGCGTCCAAACAGCGCACACAACTTTGACAGTACTTTAAAAGTGCAGTAATTCTTAGGATAACTTCATATTAGGAGCTATTTTTTGGTAAGTATGAAGAATATTGATTAAAGTTTATATTAAATAAACAATATTTATTTAATAATTTAAAATTTTTTGAGAAAAACCCTGGTTACGCTCTTGCACCGTAAATATTATTGCCTGGGGTAAGTACAGCCTAATATGCAATCACCTTGGGGTAATTGCATATTAGGCTGCTTTTGCCTCATAACACGATCAGTTTTATTATTTCATGTTCTAATTTGTTTATTAACTTTTATTTCTTGCATAAAACATGGTTGGCAACAACAGTGGTGATTATTTAAAAGAAATGAACTAAATGTGAACGTTGTCGAGATGATTATTGTTAAGTGCAAAGATATCAATTAAAATTTTCGTATAAACCATTTTTTATTTGATGAAACATTTTGTCAAATTAAATAACGAAATGTGTGGTTTGTTACTTTGAAAAAAATAAAAAATAAAAAGTGATGTAAATAATGTGAAAGGAGGTATAGCAAAATAAAACAAAAATGTAAAATGATATACAAGTAAGTACAAAAGTTGTTATTAAACGATTTGTGTACTTATATCACTTTATAATTTTCTTTTATTTCACTATACTTCCTCTCACATTTCAGAGATCAATCATTATTTCTTTAACAAAGGATAAATTCCTGTCAACCTTTCTTCCCAACATTTTCATCCTTGCTTTATGTAGTTTTTTCTGTTTAAAGACATCTTATTTAATGTGTATTACAATACTTACAAATAATTACAGTGTATGCAGTGTACAATACTATACACAGTATTATAATTGCAGTAATATTTAATTTTTTAAATCACTAACTATGTAGCAAATAAAATTTTATTTTTGATGGGTAGTTGTTTAATGTGGCAGTTCAGGAAGTCAATGTGTGTGACACATTGACTTCTTGAACTGCGTTGGAAAACTGCGTCAGTCTTGTCTGAGTCGCTTTTTGCCTCATATCTTTTAAAATCTCAACGTAAGGAGCAAATGCGCAGGAAGTTAGGCGCCTAAATTTGAGGCTGCATTCACGCACCGGGTCACATTCTTCTATAGGACTTGCGGACGCTATGAACAGGCTTTTGGACTGCGGTCTGTGGAATGAGTTTATTAAAGAGAGGATTTTCACTGATAACAATATTTTCGTCGTTCAGCGGGAGTTCGCGAATAAGCGCGAAAGCGCCGCGGAAATCGATTTTGTGGTTACAAATAAATTTTCGCGAATACGGAATCCCAATTTGAGGATGCGTTCAAGCATAGAGTCACATTCTTCTGTAGGACTTGCGGACGCTATGAACAGGCTTTTGGACTGCGGTCTGTGGAATGAGTTTATTAAAGAGAGGATTTTCACTGATAACAATATTTTCGTCGTTCAGCGGGAGTTCGCGAATAAGCGCGAAAGCGCCGCGGAAATCGATTTTGTAGTTACAAATAAATTTTCGCGAATACGGAATCCGCGAATAACGAGAATCGACTGTATTCAATACAGTTATATCTCGGCTTAAGTCGATTTCGACTTTACATCGGTTTTTTTTTTTGTTAATAGAAAAAAATAAAAGTCTACTAAAGGTTGGGTCTCACAGGCGTAAAACGCGATATAAATACCTCCGACTGTATTCAATACAGTTATATCTCGACTTAAGTCGATTTCGACTTTACATCGTTTTTTTTTTTTGTTAATAGGAAAAAATAAAAGTCTACTAAAGGTTGGGTCTCACAGGCGTAAAACGCGATATAAATACATCGATGTATTGATGCTGATGTTACTTTCGCTATATGGCTAATCGCTGCGTCTTTAAGACAATGTTTAACTCCTGTACAACTTTTTACGCTGTGTACAAAGTACCGTGATCATTCGTCCAATCGGGGTATGAGCTGGTTATTGAAACTTATAGAATTATTTAGAAGCTTAAAATGTTATTAGCGACGTTACGGGGTTATTTATATGGGGGTCTAGGTTGTTTTTAGAGTTTATTCGACTTAAGTCGCGAGTCTTGGAACGAATTATCGACCGTAAGGTGAGGTATGATTGTATAAAGATATATACAAAAAAATATGAATTCCTAAATTATTAACAAAAATTTTTCTGAGAGGAACATAAATATTTAAATTCTTGACAGATATATTTAACTGCAATATGCTAAATGTACCAAGGGGTTATTTATATGGGGGTCTAGGTTGTTTTTAGAGTTTATTCGACTTAAGTCGCGAGTCTTGGAACGAATTATCGACCGTAAGGTGAGGTATGATTGTATAAAGATATATACAGAAAAATACGAATTCCTAAATTATTAACAAAAATTTTTTCTGAGAGAAACATAAATATTTAAATTCTTGACAGATATATTTAACTGCAATATGCTAAATGTACCAATGGAATTTTACCAATAAATTCGCTCAAAGAGTTTAATAGGTCGCCAAAATAATACGATAAATATGCAGTACTGTATAAATTATTTCAAGATTAATGTATATCTCAGTTGATGAATATGGTCCATATCATCCGCCATTGATGATACTAACTGACTTGGTTGAGATACTGGTTTCTTCCATCTAAATATTGGTGAAAAGTTTCATAAGTATACTTGGTGATCTGGACACTACGATAGTGAATATAGAAAAATATAAAATAAAGATCAATATCGCGTCAAAATAGGATTACATAGTAAAACATAAATAATTGGGCAACATAATAGGTCACCTTGAAAAGAGTTTTACGTTAAGCAAGTAACAAAGTCTTACTGTAAGAAAATTCCTCATAATGTTCTGTAACCTGAATAAAAGTAAACAAATGATTTTTTTTTTAAACAATATAGATTATAAAAAGTTTTAAGCTTGTTTTTGGTTCATTGACGTTTCATATGCGATAAGATTTCCTTCAAGTAAAATTTTATACAGGAAAACATTCCTTAGATCATTTGTATTGAATGTCAAGACGGAATTAAAAAACGATTGACCTTGAAAAAAAGGAAAATTTAGAAAATAGATCATAAAAAAAATCAAACAATTTTATGACTGAACGCAAGAGTATTTAAGCTAAGATGAGATGCGTAATGCTATTTATTGCCAATCCGCATACAACGCATTTGGATGGTGAAGAAGTTACATGTAAGTAATGAATCTTTACTTTATAAACTTACAATATGCGATTTATTGTTATCTTTGAATTGTGTTAAAGCAATAGTTAAATATATATATATTTTTTATTTGTAAGTGTTTCCGTGGCATCAACATGAACACGAGGCATAACTGCTTACTGATAATAGTTGCGGTTATAGTATCTATGATCAATCATATCGAAGCGGGTGACAAAGGTGGCCATGGAGCACTCGCTATGGCTATTGCAATGATGGGAAAAAAACACCATTCTATTATACCTATTCCCATACCTGTTCCAATACCACACGGACATCACGGACACAAAACTCAATACTTTCCTATTCCGTAAGTATTTTCTCTAGTTTTGAAAAATCTGTAAAATGGATTAAATCTTATGGACAATTTTTGTTTGCTTGGTTTCTAGTGTGAAGCATCATACCAATACAATTCACGGTTTTCATCATGTTCCTCATTTTCATCATATTCACATCTCTCATTTCCATCACGGACATCACGATCATGGACATCACGGACATCACGAACTTCACGGAGGACACGGGCACGAACACGGACACGGTTGGCATTAACGAAATTGTCATCAAGCACCAATGTATCTTATAATCGAATTAACATTTTATTATTATATACAATTATTTTATTGTGCAACTGTGCACGATATAATTTATTTAAGAAGTGTAAATCAAATTTTAATTATGTAAAATAAATAAGTTTTTAAACTATAGATGGAGAAATTTTTACCAAATTATGAATATTTTTCTCTAATTTTAATATGATGCTTAAAAATTAGTATTAACTTAAAATTTTGAATGCTTTTAAAGAGAAAATATCCAAAATAGCAAAGAATAAATAAGTTAAATAAATAAAATAAATGTGAAAATAAACGGAAATATATGATAGTATTTCCATAAAATTTTACTATTATCAGGAAAACGTAATATTTTGGATATTATAAAAATAAGAAACAAGTAATTTCTGGAAATTCATCTCATTAGAGCAGCATGAAAAGTTTAAAAAATTTAACAGCCATTTTTTTAAATGGATGAAACTGTAAGATTAAAAGATGACCTATCTCAGAATCACTTTTAATACAGAGCCTACCTATAGAATTTCATGAAAATCTATTTAGTTCAAAAGTTTTAGTGGAAAAACGTAGGAAAATAGACAACAAATGATCTTATAGGCCTCATTTTCCTTTGGAAAGTAGGATAAAATATCTTCGTTTAAAAAGTGATCTTATTTACAACACAATACAAAAGTGAGCTTTTAATTAATTTTTAATATATTTTAACGTGTTAATATATAAATTAATAATATTTTTATTGTATTAAATGATAAAAAACACTTTTCTATAAGTAATTCTTACAGAATGATATTTATAACGAGAACAATTAGTTTGATACGAAGAAATAAAAGAAATTAGAAGAGGAATATTCGATAAAAATCACGCTTTTGATATAGATGAACTAAAAAATTTTTAAATATTTAGTTTAATCTATATCAAATTTAGCTAGATATTTTTTATCGATTAATTGATATAATTATTGAATATTTCTATTTTTTGCAATTATAAAAGTATAATAAAATTTCAGTTATAAAATAGTTTTTAACTACAGATATTATTTGTATCAGATTTGAAACATAACTTCAGATATGACCAAAAAAAAAGTCGATTTAATAAATAGCACTAAGGAAGATAAAGGAGAATATACAATATTTATTTCGGATATTCTAGAGAGAATATATGCCAAACTACAAGTTGCTAAAGATGAATAAACGAATGATTTGACTTTTTCCATTATTCTGATTTTACAACTATTTGAAAATTCAATTCCGATCGTTATTACTGAAATAATAATGATCAGTTGTTGATCATTTTCACACACCTCTACTAGTAAATTCCTACAATAAGTGCGATTTGGATACTACTTAAGGAAGATAAATGTTTGGATAGTATTTATAGCTGATAAATGTTTAGCAATAACGGATAACACCAGACTAGTACAAGTGTCTCGATATTCCATTATATCGGAATGAAAAGGATTATTTTTAAAATCTAAATAAATAAAAAATAGAAAAGTTTACTATAAATAGTCGCTATGTCGATATTTAATAATTTTAAATATAAAATATTTATTTAAACTATAATTATTTATAAAAATAAGATTATTTATTATAAAAGAAAGAGAAAAGAAAGTTTTATGAAGCGACTTTTATGTTCTAAGTGGCTAATGTTTCTTCAGGACGACTACCTTGCAGGTGTATCATCATACAGAGTTTATGACGGTCCTATGAACTCCACAGATACATTATCATTATTATAAAAGAAAGAGAAAAGAAAGTTTTATGAAGCGACTTTATTAATTCATTATTTGGAAGATAGATGGCATCTCTTCCAAACAGGACGGACACTGTAGCCTATATAATATTAATACTGTATAAATAAAATTATACAAAAAAATAAATCAAAATTTAAGGAATTATTTGAATAAAAGGTAATTTAAATATTCCTATCTTAAATTGAGATCAAGTATGTATAATGCTTTTAAAAATTGAAAAATGCAAAATAAACATTGTATGAATAACTGTATTAATATTGTACTGGAATTTATGAAAAGATTTTTTCCTTATCAATCCACGTTGAAATATTTATGTATTTAATAATTAAAGATTTTATACTTTTAGATTTAAATTATTTATATGAAAGGAATAATAAATACAGAGAACATAGGATACAGAAGAACAAAGAAATACAGGAAGAATCTAGTTTACTTCTATGAGTTAGGCGCATCGCGTCGCTAATTCTAACATGAACTCGAAACTTGAGCCTATATCCAATATGCCCTTGGCTATAAATAAATAAATGTTTTAATCGTAATCCTTTGTCTCACTTTTTCATAATTAACCTCAAGCAAGAACTGAACATCATCAGAATTAGGTGCGTCGCGTTGCTTACTGCAACGTTCTCGCACGTAACCAAAACAGAAAAGATTCGCCTCTCACCGACTGATGATTAACAATGCAAATCGAATATTCCATTGTGTTAAAGATTTATTTCAAAAAACTGTACATATCAGATATTTAAAGATTCCCCCACTGACAACTGATTGTCGCTATTTCATCATTCAGTTAGAGCTGTTAGACCATTATTTAGATTCATGTTAGAGTTAACGACGCAACGCACCTAACTCAGGCAAACCTATTTCTTTTCACTGTATTAAAACATTGTATAATTAAAATTAAAACGTTAAATTCTGTATGATTTTGATCTAAACGTTTAGATTATTTATCGTTTAAAAATAGATTTTATTTATGTTTAATGAGAACAGTTAAAAACAGCAGCTTCCTAAAGTGGGTCAAGTTCATCTAACAGTGGTTAATCTTCTTCATTAAAGTATAAAATTTAGCAGAATGATCATATTAATTTAATATATCAATATCAATAATAATAAATGAGCTTTCCATTTAAAAATTTTATATATAATTATTTTATTGATTGATACAGCAGTTTATCTTAATCGATGACGAGAAAGCAACGAAACATATTCATTATTTATAGACAGCTTACGTCGTGAATACAGTCGAATCGAAAGAAAATGTTTTATTTATTCAGCACTTTTAAAATTCCTCATACAATTCTTCTCTAATACTTCTCGTTAAATTTCCTTTTATACCTTCCGACTAGCGCTATTACTTCATCTGACACACTCTTAACTTTTACATGTTGACAGGTTAACTTTCTTTATTGTTTAACTGTTCAATGCCACGTTTTTATTTTAGAATAGACTATGGCTATTATTATTCCCGTGTTGTTGCTGTAGAAAATGTACATTTTTCGAATTTAAAATTTTGATTTATGAGATGCGATATCAACTTACGTCATAATGCTATGGTCGTAATTTCTCATTGGCATTTTATTTATCAGATTATTCATGCTCTTCGTGTACAAAGATTCTGGAAAAATTAAATTTTATTTTATCTTCTTATTCATTCAAAAGATAATTTTACTACATAAAATTATGCAAATTTTATATACAATAAATAAAAAATTATCCTGGCATTATGAAAAATGGGAGTAAAATATTGTATAATATGATTATGATTCAAAGTATATGACTTATACTAATGATCTACAAGTAAAGTAATATTTTATATTAAAATGTTCAATAAATATGTATATATAAATTATAAATATTAATTTTATATACAGTAAATAAAAAATTATCCTGGCATTATGAAAAATGGGAGTAAAATATAGTATAATATGATTATGATTCAAAGTATATGACTTATACTAATGACCTACAAGTAAAGTAATATTTTATATTAAAATGTTCAATAAATATATATATATATAAATTATAAATATTAATTTATTAACTTTAAAATGGCATAAATAGATCAGCCTACGTATATTTTTCACGATAGTATTTCTACGCTAATTTATGTCCAAAAACATAGTTCAATGGTTCAAAATTCAAAATTAATCTCCACTTTACTTAGGAAAATCCAACGAGTTTTATGTCCTATTTAAATTTTAATTCAGTCCAGATATATCGCTTTTTATATCCTTTAAATTATTAGGCGGATTAATTGTCTTTAAATAAAAAAAAATAAGCGGATTTAAAGAGCACAATTAATTTCCTTCGAATTTAATTTATCGACAATTTAGCTATTTCTCAAAATGGACCAATAACCATTAAAATAGGTTATAAAACTCTCTGAATAACAATGGATCGTATTTATCAAGTCGAGTAAAATTCAAGATCGTATAACGAATTGTGTACTCAAATATATTTCCTAGTCAACAATGCAAACTTGTTAACACTCAAAAAAGAAAAAGAAATCTACTCACCTATTGCTGTTGGGCTTTTCTGTTGTTTTCCTTTAATTCTTTGTTCAATTAACTGAGTCAATTTGATAAAAGATAAGAAAGTAATGCCAAAGGCTATAACATCAACAATTAAGTGGCCGTATCATTTGTACTGTATGTTCTAAGTGGCTAATATTTCTTCAGGACGACTACCTTACAGGTGTATCATCATACAGAGTTTATGACGGTCCTATGAACTCCACAGATACATTATCATATAATTTACTAAACGAAAAATAGCAGTTATTATATAATTTATTTAATAAATAAAAATAACATTCATCTCGTATAAAAAATACGATTTATGACGAGCCAAAAAAGTGCATTCCCAAAAATTCTTACCAGTTCTTAGGGATGTATTCAATTTGAGAGCTATAAATTCCAGATTTAGAATTAAAATATTACACTTTGATGAAATATTTTAATGCAAATATTCGATGAAAAATCGATGAATATTTACATAAAAATTTTTATCACTGATATATCAAAAAATTGAAACTGATAAAACATAATATTCAGTCATAAATTCTAGAATATATTTATGTATCCAAAATTTTACATTACTTACACAATGTAACTAGTTGTTACAGATAAAACTGACTTGTTAATATCGTATATCATAAGATTATTAATTTTATGTATTGTATAATTTAAAATAAATTTCCATTCGTTGCGATTTGTAAACACTAACATAATTCTTGCATACCTTAAAAATTTACCGTACCAAAAGTCAATACTGTACACACTAATTATCAAAGATTAATGCTTGGATTAAAATACGGAAAATAGTTATATTTAATGAATATTGTATGATTAATATTCGATATAAAAGTTTTGTTAAATACAGATTTCCTGTAGAGACAGAAAAATCGGGAAGAAATTAAGGAAACCCAAACGCTATTGTTTTTGTGAAAATTTTTTGAGGTCTAATAATTTAATGGGGAAATGGCAAACATTATTTCGGGCCAACTTTCTTGTTTATTACTGTCAGAAAAATGATTTATGGTTAGGCAGTAGGTTAGTATGTGCAAATTACATCCACATATTTACTCGCGAATCCAATATCACAAAATCTTGGTTTATGGGGCAAATTCTCTTCAAATATAGGATTTAACGCTATCAGAATATAAACCCGCAGGGTCTTGCAAAATACTCGAATAATTCACCTAAATTCTGTTCTTTTCATTACACTAAAGACAGTATTTAAAAGATATACTAAGTTATAAGCTAGAACAAAACGACTGTTTAGGAATTAAGTCAAAGAAAAATGAGCTATATAGCAAAAAAGCGGTTGATTCCAAAAATATTTCCATCATCATCTAGAAATGTTCAGTATCTTTTTAAAATATTTTAATTATTTAAATTCACTCGATTTAGTATAATCGACTTAATCGTTAATAAAAAAAATATATAATTAAACAATGTTAAATAAAGTTACTATCAATTTAAACTATTAAAATTGACTTAATCGTTAATAAAAAAATATATAATTAAACAATGTTAAATAAAGTTACTATCAATTTAAACTATTAAAATCTAGAGTTTTAAAACGAAAAATTCTTGAGAAATGCATAATGTTATAATATGCATTTTTCAATAATTATTCATAATATTTAAAATTTTTATTCTTAACAATATTTAAAAGAATTTTCATATTTCAGTCATCCGGATATCAAAAGTACGAAATGAAAACGAGTTCATGGGCTATATAGTATGCCAGGAAGCGGTATTACCTATTACTGAATTTTATTTAAAAAATGAAAGTTTCATAAATTTCGATTTTAAGGGAAATGAGAAAATACGAAAAATATTTCTTTATGCTAAAAATGAAAATATTTAAGATAAATGGAGAAAATTTATTTTCTCTTGAAATTAGCTGAAAAATTGAATTTTTTGAAAATAGCTCGAAAAGAATTTTTATAATTGATGAATGATAAATGATTAAACTAAGAAAATAAAGAAAGTAAATTTATAATTAGTTAAGTAAATATTTAATTGTTTTTATTAGATTGTTGCAAATTCTATAGTTAAGTGATCACCAAAACCACAGGTTAAATACCTGACAGGTTTTTAAATAAGAGCGAATGGTTAATAGAATTAGTTAGAGATGTTTGGAGAAATTAATTTATTGCTGAAATAGGCTAACTTCTTCAAATATCTGTCGGACAATTTTAACCATTCTCAGCAATTGCATAATAATTAATTATTCGTTTAATTTCCAAACTCGAGTGAGATTAAATAATTTTATGTTTAAAACCGGATAAAGGTTTTGAAACGATAATTACTACACTTAATTGCATAGAAATAAAAGTTTGTATAATTGTGATGGTTTTCAGCGAGACCAAAGTTAATGGAAACAACTTTATTGACAATTGAGACCAAAACAATTTTCGGAGAACATTAAAATATTTTATAAAGAATTTTAATATTAGTAAAGATTTCAAGTAACGACTGAAGAGATTCTAAGGGTACCGAGCGTATGACATCAAATAGTTTCAAGAATTTCGGAATTTATAATTAGCCTGTGTATTTTTAGTGTATAATTCAGGAAAAATTTTATTAATTAAAAAAAAATTAAATTTAAAGATTTAAATTTTATTGAATCCCATTATAATTAATTCAGAGCAATACGAGGATTAACTTTTTTATTTTCATTTAAGTAGAGCTTATCATTTTCCCCAGTTTTTGACCTTTAGGGAAAATTAATGACTTAATTTTTGTTGTATTATGATTAATTTACTGTGAAAAGAATATTAATGCGGAATGTTCGAATTACTCCCTTTCCAGTCGTTAAAAAAGAAAATATTTGATAGAAATTTCACACTGCCATAAGAAAAGCTTAAAACTTAATCACACACAAATTAAAGTCAATTAAAAAAAAACTGTATGAAAACGATGTTACCAAGGATAAACAAAGTTGATAAAGAGACAATTGTCAATAACAAAAAACGAAAAAAAAATGAAATAACTATCTTTATCTATCTAAAAATAAATGTACTAGTTATTTTAGGATTTCTATATTATGAATCTTTCAATAGTCTATAAAATTTATGGATTTATCCAGATTACTACGCTATATAACCTCAATATGTATTCTATATTTATAAACTTATCCTTGATAACATTTTTCTAAATTCGGAATAGCTGTCATCACTCGTTAATTTATGATTTGAAGCATTAAATAGCGGTAAAAGTTAAATTTTTAATGAGTAATCATCCGAGAGTAACCAAAATTGGATTAAAGGAAGTATTTTTCTTTATTTTTTCTAATTTAATGTAGACAATACTGTAGAACTTATAACAGGATGTTAAATAGAAATCGCATCTATTAATTCAATATCAGCTTGCAATGCAATAAATCTTTAAAATAGCGAAAAAAACTCAGAAAAAAATAAGAGCGTAATGATAACTGGGAAAAATTTTCAGTGAAATTCATATCTCATAAAATTATCTGATGAAATTATATATTGTTAATTATTTAAAATAATGACTAGCGATTATATGAATAGAGAATAAACTAAAAACATGCTTTCTGCCCTTTTTATATCTCTGATAATTTATCTATCTGAACAATGGAAGATATCACCGATAAAAGTTATAGTGAATTAATGTTTAAAGAAATTAATTCGTTTTAAAACAGCAGGCAGAGCATTCGTTTAAAGTGGGTCGAGCATAAAACTACTTTTGTACATACTTTCGTTGCCTGTCAAAAATTTCTATTAAAAATTAAATCATTGATTTTTGCATGACAGAAATTAATAAGGAATACATCAGGAACTAAAAGTGGATTATCCGTATAAATTTCACATTTTTTATTTTTTAATTGTTTAACAAAATGAATCGAAATATTTTTATAGAAGTATATAGCCTATTTTGTTGCTGTTGGCTATTAACATAGAACTGTAAGTTATGAAACTTACGGATTCTTTAACACGAGGAAAATACGAATTAGAAAAAAAAGCATTTTTTGTGTTTAGTTAAGAAATAGTACCATTGATAATGATCACTAAAAGAATACTGCTCAAATAACCTAGATAGAAGATAAGAGTATGTCACAATGGTCCAATGAAGGTACATTCACAGAAGGTAAACTATGTAATTGCATTTTTCCGAAGAAAAATGGGACACGTGCCCTTGAAAAAGGAAAATAAATTTGCATTTCAGTTCAAAAGCACATAAGCTGAAGAGTATTTAAGTTAGAATTCGCCTTCACTTGATCATAATTCGAATAATAACCAAACAGTCAAGTGTTCTTCTCTCATAGGATTTGGTAAGAAAATCTTTTACGATATTTATTTTTTATCGTAAACTATTTTGTTGTTTTCGAAACGTAATCTTCTTATTTACAGATTTGAAGATGAACAGTACAAAATTTTCAGCTGTTGCCATTGTTTTATTATTAGCGACTTCTTTTACAGTAACATTAGCAGGAATGGGGGATAAGGGAAAGGGAGGAGGCCATTGGTTGGCATTGGCCTTAGCAATGATGAATCAGCATCACCACAAAAGTTTTATACCCATCCCTATTCCAATTCCTATTATGAGTCATCACGGAGGTGACGATCATATGCACATAGGATTCCACGGGTAGGTGATAAACGGGTATGCATTGATCAAATTTTATTTCTATCGTAAAAATTCTAATTAATTTATTTTACAAATTTGTTTTATTTTTCAGTCATCATGGATGGTGATAAGAAAAGTTGCCTGTTTATGTACAAATATTTTGAATTTTTAATGTTTTGTTTGTGTGCTGAATTTTTTATACATATTTTTGCTGTAAATATGCCAATTGCTTTTTGTGAAAAAATAAATAATTTTTAAAAAGATACGAAAATTTTTTATTTATTTCCCAATTTAATAATAAATATAATTATCTTCAGAAATTAAAAATCAAAATCTCTCCCTAGTCAGACTTCTGTAATGAACAAAACGTTCCAGCATTTAAGATTACTTAAATAGTGTTAAAGGAAAGAATATTCAAAGAAAAATATTACGGATTTTCTTTCCTACTTGTCAAAAATTTTCAGGGAAACCAAAACTTAAAACGTGACAATTTGCTTTCCAAAATAATTCTTACGTAATAAGTTTTTTGAATTTTTCTGACATTCGAAGATGGATTAAAAAATTGAAAAAATGATATTTATTTTACTTTATATTCCTGACAGAATATAAGAAAATCGACCACTTCACCCTATATAAATGGGATTATTTTAACATTTTTAGTGAAAAATTAAAAAAACTCTCTTTTATGACTTCATTAAATTATTTTTAATCATAAAACTGCAAAGCTTAATTTTATAAATTATTTTTAAGATAAAATATCGATATACATGTCGACGATCATTAACACAATATTCAATTTAAATAAATTTTTTAAATATTTTTTAACATAAATTTTGCCAGCACATATTTCAAATTTTACATAATTTAATTTTAATTAAATTTTTTCTGTGTTCGATTATAATAATTCTATCCTACTTTGGCACACTTAAAACTATTATTTATAATTAGATTTCATTAATTTTAAGAAAGACTTCAAGGAATTTAAATAAAGAAAAAATTAATTGGTATATTATTAAACAATTAATTAATTTAAATGAAAATACACCTAGCCCTCGATTTGCACGGTACTCAATTTACACGCTTTCGCTTTTACACGGTGTTTAAATGAAAACAAAAAGTTTTTTTGGTTTTATTTTGATTGTTTTGCATAAATAAATTTATAAATTATGCCATTTATAAAATGCTTTCTTGTTGTCTATGAATGTCATACAGAGTGGGATGTGATATTCTTTGCATTTTTCTTTTAGTTGTGTAAGAATTCCGCAATAGGTACGTCAGGTCCTGACACCAAGAGAAGTTTAATGTGATTCTCCAACACAACAGTTTGAATGATGAACGATATAGGCCGATTTTAGAATATGAAATTGGAATATGGTTGTGTGGTTAAGTGGCACAGAGCTCCAGATTCGAAAGACTGACAAACTCCTTGTTAACAAAGCAAAGCAAGTTTATTAAACTAACAGAAGAACAGATAATTAGCATAAAATACAATGATATTACAGATAGAAACTAAACAACAAACTATCGGAATGAGATATGAACGATTTAGATAGTCAAAAGGTCGAAAGAGAACTAAATGTCACGTACTACGATATACCTTGAAAATAGAGTATAACATTAAATATGAATAAATTATACAGGAAATATATATATATTGTAATAATATATTAATTATTCTTTTCATTTATAGTCCATTTATATATTATATATATAATCATGTAGCTGAGATTTCAAGGATCATTTAAACTATTATCGTTGGGCAGTGGAGAACCATACCTCTGGGATTATTTCTGGAGTGTTATCATTTATTACGTGTATATTTCTTGAATATTTTATAATCTCCAGTGTTTCTGCCCATCTAATTTCACGTACATTTTTTACCGTTCTTATTATTTTTGCTTTATTCCATCGGATGTCGATATTATAATTATAAAACGCTTTCACAAGTGCAGTTTTAAATTGACCTTTTTCTATATCCTTTTTATGTTCTAATAATCTGGTTTTAAGCGATCGTATAGTACTACCTATATAGACTTCTTGCCTGTTTGTCTCATTGTTATAAAGCGGAATGATATATACCCCAGCTTTCATCTCCAGTTGCGGTATCAGTTTATTGTTTTTAATTATATCAAAAGTTGTATTCCTTTTGTATGGAAGTTTTATATTATGCATATTCAAAGCTTTTCAGATTGGTTCTAATGTACTATTCAAAAAAGTGAAGAATATCCTTTGGTTTATTCTTCACTTTTTTGATGATTGTCACTGTCTCATTGTATGTCTTCTGTAATTGCTTTTTTCTTCTGCAAGCACTTGGAATCTGTTCTGCAACTTTATGGTGTATTCTTCCTTCATGATCTTAAGCTCTCCGATGTTGATCTTTTGTCCTCTGTGTTTTATTAGCCATCTTCTTTCACATTGAATATCTAGCTTGACTTTGGCATGGATTAGTCTGTAATCATTACTGGTTTTGAAATGGTTGAATACAGAAATATCTTTGATTGTACAGTAACTGTTGGGGATTATCTGGGAGAGCTAGTATCGGCGTTGTCCAATAAGTTTCCATAGTAATCATTACTTAAATGTCAAAAAATCATTTCCTGAAATGGAATTCTACTGGATGCCTCTGTAATCTAACTGGTAAGGCATTGGGGTGCTAAAAAAATCCCAAAGATCTCTGTTTGATTCTGGTGTGGTGGTAAAATTTAATTTTGGAAAATTA
The DNA here is from genome assembly GCA_000484575.1 of Olivierus martensii. Lineage (NCBI taxonomy): Eukaryota > Metazoa > Arthropoda > Arachnida > Scorpiones > Buthidae > Olivierus > Olivierus martensii. The sequence continues at coordinate 16,985 of AYEL01086364.1, forward strand.
ATATAGTAATTAATAATTAGAATATAATTTTCAGATGGTGCCACCTTAGTTCAAATTTAAAAATTAATTAATTATTAACTCAACAGATGATGGCACCATAGCCTTGATTTGAAAAAATTAATTGCTAAAAATCAAAAAGTTTAATTTGGAATTTTAACACTAGGGGTTAATTTGGCTGTAAATATTTGGTTTAACTTTACTTTCTTTTAATCTATTAATAATTCTTCTGCAGACACAGGAAAAATTTCTCTTTTAAAATTTCTTTGATATAATTTGGTGACCATGTCTTGTGTCTGTCTTTATCTATTCAGTTATGTCAAACTTTCAGTGACTTTGTAGGCATGTGTCCTCCAGCCTGTCCAGTACAGCTGGTTGTAAGCTTGTTTCAGTTATTGGATGTTCATCTTCATATATGCTTTGATATTGTCAAGCCCTCTGATTTTCTGCTGTTCCTCTTTCTTGTACCATTGACCATTCCTAGCATAATTGATTTTTCCAAAGAATTTGAACACTATATAATCAAAATAGGTTAATCATAGCCAGGTAATTTTTGCCTTCTAGTGAAATTTTTGGTTTGATATGATTTAATACTTCTCTATTTGTTTTCTAGACAGTCTCTGATATTTGCACTAATCTTTGCCAACATCACAGTTTGAAGGCATCAATCCTTTGTCTCTCAATCTTTTTTTAAGGTTAACTTTCACATCCATATCCTTTTTGTATTCAAGCTAATGTCTTTGCATTTCCAGATCTTGTTCAATCCAATCATAGTATAGCATCCTAAAGCTAGCATTTATTTGGCCTCTTGGGTGTAATCACCATATTGATTAATCTTTGATCTCAAATAAAAGGAAATCTTGTACTGATTCCATGTATATTCCAATGATGTTGAGAGTAACTTGTTGTTTGTTGCTGTTGTCATTATTTTAATTTTTATATTTAAGTGCAACCCCATTTTTTTCACTTTTTTGATTTATTAGCAAAATCAGTTGCTTCAAGTTTTCGTCAGTTTCTGCTAGCAAAGTTATATCATCTGCATACCTCTGATTGCTAATATTTTTTTCTCCAATCTTTAGTGCTATCTGAATTAAGATCTGATTTCCTCATAATCACCTCAGCATACAAATTGAAAAGGAAATATGACAAGATGCAACCTTGCTTTATCCTTTTACAGATCTTAAATTAATGTGTCTCTATACATAATTCATATTTTTCTTGATCAATGCAAAGTGATTGTATTAGCTTGATCAAGTGAGGAGGAACATGAAGATCAAATAACACCTTCTAAAGTTTTTGGTGGTCAACAAAATCAAATTCTTTTTTGTAGTCAATAAAGCACCTATATAAGTCTGTCTGGTATTCATTTGTTTTTTCTATGATCCATCTAATATTTGAAATGTGATCTCTGGTCTCTGTACCCTTTGTAAACCTGCTTGAACTTCAGGCAGTTCTTTATCAATAATCTTCTCTAGCCACCTTTGAGGGTGATTCAGATCAACCTCCATCACTCCTGAGCCTCTTCTGCCCTTTTGGGTCAGCTGCTTGTGGGGGCTGCTATGACCTTGCTCTTATTCAAGAGCCGTGGCACTATAAGGGCTGAATACGGGGGCTTCACTGTAAGGAAGGTGAGTTGTTTTCTTTTACTTCTTCTACTTCTGATAGTGGTCCTCAGACTTGTGTTTTCACAAGGAATAACATACGTGTTTCACCCGTCTTTGATTTCTGTTCTAGAGATCTTACCACTGTTCGGGTGAAGCTTGATGAGGAGGGTGCTAATAGGGAATTCATTGTTTCCTCTGCATATTTCCCTTTTGATAAAGATGAACTTCCACCAACACCTGAATGGTCTGGTCTTTGGTGGAATTTTGTCAAAAGAATCATTTTGATTTATGTTGTATCAATGCTAACTCTCATCATCAAATGAATCATTTTAATTTATTGGTTGGTGTTGATGCTAACTCTCATCATGTTGTTTGGGGTAACAACGACATCAACCGTAGGGGGGAGCACCTATTGGAGTTTCTGATGGGGGTTTGGGGTAGCAGAGGTATCACCCCTAGAGGGAAGCACCTATTGGAGTTTCTGATGGGTACTAACCTTTTTATTCTGAATAGGGGTAATGAACCTACCTTTGCTGTTGTTAACAGAAGAGAAGTCATTGACCTAACGTTAGGGACTCTGTATTTCTGACCTAATTGAGAATTGGCATGTGTCTAGTGAGCCTTCTCTTTGGATCACAGATATATTTGCTTTAATTTACAGGCATGGCACCTAGTCAGGTTACATATAGAGACCCTCGGAGGACTAATTGGGCTTCTTTTAGAGAAGACCTTAAATTTAACTTAGGGGGGAGTACAGAGCAGACTTTGCTCGGTGGTGGATTTAGAGATGACTGTTGTTTAGAACACCTTAAATTTAACCTGGGGAGTATACAGAGCAGATTTTGCTCAATGGTGGAATTAGAGATGACAATTGTTGGCAATTCTCTTATCCTATTACCAAAATTGTCCTGTCAGGACTGCTTGCTCATCAAGGTGAGTTCCTTGGTGGAATGAATGACTGGGCAGTCTTAGACATAACGTTAGGCGGCTTTTTAATAAAGCTAGGAGGACTGGTGATTGGGACACGTATAGGAGTGCTCTCACTGGTTATAATAAGGCCATTAGAATGGCTAAAAGGTCTTCCTGGAAACGGTATTGTCAGGGAATTGAGGATATACCTGAGGTATCCAGACTTGTGAAGATAATGTCTAATGGGAATTTTTGCAGGGTTGGTTCTCTTAAACTGCCTGATGGCAGTATGACTAGTACTTGCAGGAACTCTTTAAAGGAACTTTTTCAGGTACACTTTCCTGGGTCTATTTTTATTGAGAACTCATCCTCCTTGCAGGTGCAGTCTGACCTTGATGGACATGATTATCATGCCATGAGGGAGGATTGGCACCTTGTGAGGAGGATGATTAATCAATCTAACATTAGATGGGCTATTAGTGTTTTAAGCCTTTTAAGTCATCAGGACCAGATGGTATTTTGCCAATGTTCTTGAAACAAGGCATTGATGTTCCGGTTTCTCCTCTTTGCATTTTCAGTCGATGTTTAAAGTGAAAAGTAACTGTTTAATTTTAATGGTATAAAAAATAAAAGTTAAAATCAAAATTTTATTATGTGCAACTAATATTATTTTGCCTAATTTTTATGTTTATTAATTAATAACATGTTAATTTTCTTTTCAAATGATAATTTACTTTATACACTGACGGAATTTTATATACATGTGCAATCTTTATAAAATAAAAAGTGCAAGCATATAAAAATAAAAAGATTCTAACATGATTTTTTATATGATTTATTGTATTATTTTTGGTGATTTTTTAAGTCTGGTACCAATCTTCTATTTTCCATAGATACAGTATTTTTTTTTTTTTACACAAATTTTTTTATAAATATTCTTTGAAAATGTATCTATCATGTAAAAACAGAATTAAGTGTGTTTAATTTATGAATATGTTTATATAATCTGATAATCTTTATTCTCAAATAAAAATATTAATATGCTAATTCTAAGCAATTTACTTAACATTATCCAAATTTAATTATTGTTATTAACATTTATCATAGTTTCAATATTAGAAATGGATAGAACAGCAGTGGCCAAACTTTATGCTTTGAAAGTGATAGGCTGTTGGAATTAATAACAATGATCTACTTGGACCATCATCATTATCAAAATGGGACAATAAAAAATAATTAAAAATTTAAAGTGAATACAAGTAGCCCTTGACTTGTGATGCTATTTATTTACAACTAGTCATACTTACAATGGTGATTCAATTCAGTTCATTGGCTCTGTAGACTCTATAGATCCATGACTGCCTGCATGTAGCCCCACCATTTCTCTCGCTCCTCCACCACTGTCCTCGAGTCCGTGTGTTTCCAGGTATCTAATCACCTTGTAAAATATTCCATGTTCCTTTTTCCAGTTCCAGGTTCAAAATTCTTTCAGTCCCTATTGAGGCTTCTTTGCAAGTTTCATAACAAGAATGTTTTTTATGAAGTAGGGTTGTTAGCCCCATGACCATCCCAATCTGGAGGACCAGGGTGTCTCTTTTTTGTCTGTTTTCTCAACTTTCACCTGTCCAAGCTTTGTTGACTCTACAAGTAGTTATGTAACTGCTGGTATAGCTTTCAGAATCATTGAAACATGCAAGCCCCCTTGCCACAGCAAGGAGAAGACACCATCAAGAGGGTTCACAATGGTGATGTAAATTCTGTGATTGGTCACTGTAATTCATATATACATACAAACCCATGAACAATAATCTGATGTACCAAAATTATAATTTTTGAGTCTAGTTCCTGTAGTTTTGTGCTTGTTAAGTTTTTTACAATACGTATAGTATCTTAATAAAAGATTGAGTTGATGGGAAATCGTTAATTTAGGACATTTCTGATTTACAACTGCTCCAACTTATGACCTCAGAGTTTTTTATGATCGCTATCAGATTGCATATTCATGAATTTTATGATTATTATACAGTAGATCTCCAACTTATTTTATTAATTTATCCAAAAAATTTCCATGTAAATTGAAAAATTTATAAATCCAACCCTTTGTAAATCAAGGACTACCTGCACATAGTGATTTTATTTATACAGTTTTTAAATAGTGTACAAATACTATTTATATATATTTTGCACAAATAATGTATCTAAATGGAATGTAAAATAGTATATAAGTAACATAATAAGAAAGAGGAATTTATGAAACCAACCAGGTCAACACAAAATATAATTATAAGTAAATTCAGTTAATTCTTTTTCAAAGATACTTCCAAAACTCAACACTGCGTATTTGTAGGAAATTTTTCATATTGTGGTTTGTAAGAGTTTATTACAATTTGCAAACATGATGCAAATTGCTAATCTATGAAATGAGAACAATGTTTTGTCTTAATGGCATTCATTAAAGAGCATGCCTATTTGCAGATAAGTGGAATGAAAAAAGGAACTGGATTATGTTGCATGTTGCTATTATGATGTGTATGGGAAACATACTTATACATATCTATACATATCTCAGTCCTGGATTACATAAAATATACAAAAACCAGCCAATACCAAGAAAACAAGTTTTTTATTATTCAAAAACATTTTCAATCTTAACTTATAGGTTGGTATCAGTTAGAAAAGAATTTCAAATCAAAATAGAATAATTTGTTCATACTCTAATGCATTGAATTTGAATTAAAATAAGCAATATTTTATTACTAAAAACACATAAAATCAAAGCACTATGAGCAGTGAACTAAAATATTAATGTTTATTATACAGTGGTAAAAAAAAAAAAAAAAAAAAAAAATAAAAAAAATATATATTTAATAAAATAAAAAATATTTTAAAAAAAAAAAAAAAACGCTTTCGGTATACTATGATACTATCCTCAGTTATAGTATACCGAAAGCGTTTTTTTTTACCACTGTATAATAAACGTTAATATTTTAGTTCACTGCTCGTAGTGCTTTGATTTTGTGTGTTTTTAGTGAGACTTGAAGTAAGCAGTTTCTAAATTTCTTTAAATTTAAATTTGCAATATTTTATATTACATAATAATAAAATATAAAATAAAATATAACAAAAGCCTGTATATAAAATTAAAATACATGGCAATATATGAACAATTTTAAATTAAGCCTAATGTCACAACTGTATATCCACAATGTATTATCTCTATATATAATATTCATTATTAATTAATTTAATATAGTACATATGTTACTGTGTAATTTAATTTTATATATAGGTGTCTTTATTTTATATTTTTATAATTTTGTAATATTGCTTATTTTAATTCAAACTTATTTCATTAGAGCATGAACAAGTTAATCCATTCTTATTTAGAATTCGTTTTGTAACTGATGCTGAACCCACAATTAAGATCAAATCATTTTTGAACAATAAAAAAAAGACTTGTTTTCCTCTTATTTTGTTGGATTTTTTCTTATCCTAAATATCTTATAGATATTTTTCAAATTTTTGTTTATTCTTGAATTTTACAAGACTACATTGTGTTTAGATTTCTATGAACCATTCATATTATTTCAATTCTAGCTTTGGTATCCAATGGTTTCTTTCCACTTTTATCATAGCAGCCTGGCATATGATTATTTCATTAGATAATAAGTTAAAGAGAATAACAACACAGCATATCATTACAATTTTAGACTAGATGGGTTATGTTGGATGAAATTTGTTTCCAAGGATTTGCAGACAAATATAAATGGCTGTGTAGTTGATATCTTGGCCACCCTAGAATAAAGTGATTGAGAAAAATATGGTAGTAGATACAAAGTGATCAGTAAATCACATTTACTATCAAATTCTGGCACAAGATATTATGTAACACAATATTTTATTAAAAATAGTGATAAGATGTGTAACTATATGTATTAATGCTGAAATTTTGGAAATCTAAAATACTATTTTAGCATTAACAAAGGAAAAAAAATTTTTAAATAGTAACTTCTAGTAAGTGTGCATAACTTGACTTTAAGAATTCTTTCTAAAATATAAAATTTTCCGGTACTAATGCTAAAACTTTGGGAATCTATGACATTTATAAATTAAAACTATAAATTTTTAAAAATTTTAAGAATAGGCTGTCCAACTTGATGTACATATAAAATTTACATTTATGTAAATACATTTATTTTCTCTGACTTATTTTAAATACTGTAAATATCTGACTTTACATAAAAAATTTTCCAAAATTTATTTTTCTTTTTTTGAGATATAGAGCATAAGTAACTCAAAAAAAAAAATTATTGTATTTGTAACTTATAAATAAAAAAAAACTGATTTTTCAACATTTAAAAGTTTGTATTAGTTGAGTTATTTATGGTTTGTGTATTATTTGTTAGTAATAAGCATCATATTACTAATATATCATCTTTCCATATGGCTTTGTCTTTCTTTCAGTCAGGGAATAGTATGACACCATAATGTCATATAGGTACAATCACCATAATCTGCTTAGATCCAATAGTTTTTGATTCAGAATTTTTGTTAAAAATTATTTTTCCAACTTCTGCAGAATTTTAATTGTATAAAAACCTTTGATCCCAATTATTTATGTAAATTAGGAAATACCTGTACATTATTTTTGCATTTAATAAACAATAGAAATTTTATGCTGCACATTAAATTTGTTCAAAACTTGAATTGAGTTGACTTTCAAAATAAAACTTGATTCAAGCTTAAAAATAAAACTCAACTCCACTGAAAAATTTTGAGCTGTAGAATAATCCTTGTAATTCAGTACTTCTGTAATTTGATGCTTTATAATATGACATAATTGTTGCTATTAGAAAATTTCCTTTTTTTCTGTTGTAGACCATTTCACCAACTGCACTTATAATGGAATTATTTATTATTTGTTTTATTATATTTAATAAAAGTTAAAAATATTTGAGTCAAAAAGAACTTTCCCTCTATTTTATTTTACTTATCAAAATCATAAGTGTTAAATTTACTTAGTACTTATTGTTACTAAAACCCTTGATTTTAATAATTTGAAATAATTTGGGCTATTGTTCATGTCATTTCTGATTTAATAAACATTTTTCAAACATATTCATCCAAAAGATCCTGATAGAAAATATTAAGGAGTACTTCAGATCCAGAAATATCTGAGATCAGGCAGATTTTATATTCCAGTAATGTCATATTAAAATGTTTGATGTATTGTACAGTATTTCTTAAAATTATGTAGTAATTAAATTATATTAAATAAAATTTTTAGGATATTGCTAGTTAGTTGAGTAATTGAATAAAATCATACCAAATGTGATTTTGTGGTATTTAAATAATGCCATTCTACTAGAGATCCATGATTTATTGATTTGAAACTATGGATTATAGATGTCCAAGGATTGACCTATAAGCCTCTACAACAGGGGTGTCCAACCTTTTGGGTCTTCTGGGCCACATTGGTAGAAGAATTTTGTTGGGCCACATTATATGAGATCAGAAAAAATTTTTCATTAATTAAGTTGTCATGTAATCAATCGAAAAGTAACATAATTTTATTAAAATATTGTCATTTTCTTAATAAAATTATTTATTTCATATTTTATTTAAAATTTCAAAAATAAATTTATCTCATCCCAAAACTGAAATAAGATTAACAAAATATAATAAAATAGAAAGCAGAATTGATAAAATTTGATAAAATATAATCCAAATTCTGCTAACATAACAATCCATTCAAATTTTTTATCTTTAAAATGTAATTTAAAAAGAAACTTCAGCAATCGAAAAATTTAGGACCCATCATCAGAGGCACACATTTTTACCCAATAATCGCAAAAAACCAATCTGCAATAGCTGCACTGAGTAAATCAGGAGTGAATCTTATTTAATTGTTTTTTTGTCATTTTTTATTCCACTTCCATGGTTTGTATATATGTCAATGGATTTCAACAGGTTAAAAAATATATATTGTGTAATCATAATCTTCATTTTACTAGGGGATTTACGCAATTCAAATGATACTAAACTAGCCAAACCTCCCCCAGCTGTTTATTTTTGAATTAACTGCCAAATTAATAATTATTTTAAATTTACGCTACGGTGCCACCATCTGTCGGATTAATAATTATTAATTTAAATTTAGGCTAAGGTGGCGCCATCTATTATTTAATAATTGAACTTTAATTTTTACTAATTTCCCGAAATTAAAAATTTGCCTTGGCCTGGAATCGAACCAGGGACTTCGGGTTACCGTCCTGACGCATTACCAGACAGACTTGGCTCACGTCAGATAACTAATCATAATCTTCATTTTACTAGGGGATTTACATGATTCAAATGAAACTAGCCAAACTTCCCACAGTGGTTTATTTTTGAATTAATTGCCAAATTAATAATTATTTTAAATTTATGCTACGGTGACTTGAGCCAAGTCTGTCTGCCCGGATTTGCCATAGAGGGCCCGTGCCTAGGTCTAGCCCATCCAGGAGTGCTGGTGTAAGTCTGATAATCTCTAAATTATGTACATCCCGAAATTGAAAACCTGCCAGAGCCTTGGTAGTCTAGCTGGTAAGGTGTCGGGACGGTAACCCGAAGTCCCTTGTTCGATTCCAGGCCAAGGCAAATTTTTAATTTCAGGAAATTAGTAAATGTTCGATTCAGGCCAAGGCAAATTTTTAATTTCAGGAAATTAGTAAAAATTAAAGTTCAGTTATTAAATAATAGATGGCGCCATCTTAACCTATAAATTTAAATTATTAATTATTAATTCGGCAGTTAATTCAAAAATAAACCGCTGGGGGACGTTTGGCTAGTTTAGAATCATATATTGTGTAATGTACAAAAGTGCTTGGCCAAAATAAAACATGTTTTCTCTGTCTCTAAGTATTAATAACATTAGTAAATTATTTATTCATGTTAGTTTAAAATTGCTCATTGGCCATATTCAAAGTTATCTTGGGCCGTGGGTTTGAGACCCCTACTCTACAATATATATTATTAAACATTACTATACAATGAAATAGCATTTTATATAAATTTGAAATAGTGTGATTAAAAATATATTAATAAAGTATCTCTTTATGTGGCAAATTTAATATAATATTAATACCAAAAAATTTAAAAGATTCATAGAAATTTGTTTTTTAACAAATATATTTTATTCAGAAAATCAAAACGTTTCTCAATAAAATATATTTTTGTGTGTTGATGACACTGCTTAATGTTCTAATCTATTTGCTATATTTTGATTAAAAAGATTCATTGAGAAAAATATAATTTCAAAACTGACAAAGTGATTTATATTTATACTATTCCCACATCTAATATCACTGCTTTAGTAAGCAACTGCTTTATCATGCAACTTATGTGTGTAATCTTTAATATAACCATTTGCAAGTTTACTAGTGCAACTTGAATAGTTGCATTTATGTTCTTGCATCATATCTTTTCTAGATTCAAAATTTTCTTTAGTATAAATATATTATTAATTACTATATAAGTCATTTAAGCTAAATCATATTTATAACCTTAATTCTTTATTGTACTGTAATATATGCCAGTTTTTCACATTTTTTACATAATATCTCATTATTTAAAAATCTTTTAGTATCAATCACATAAATAATAATAATACATAAACTGCATAAATTAAATTCTATTTTTTAAAATGTTAGATTGATTGTCCAAATCTTATAGCCATCTACCAATCTATTGCCAAAGTATGCTCACATTCTGTTCAAGATCTATCTGTTCTTTATCTTATATCATTGCTTATCTCATAACCATCCAGACCTAATTTTTTTTCCATGACTACTATGAAATGATAGGAAAATGTTAAAAATGTAAGTACTACCAACAATAGGAAAAAAAAATTCTCATTAAAAATAAAAATTAATTTTTTAATTTTGTTTATGTTTGATTAAGAATCTTGTCTAATTAAATTATATATAAAATACACAATTGAAAAGTGCCAAACAAACTTAAAACATTTTTGCTTATGTAATTAATTGAGGATGATTAAAAAAGTTTATTTTTCTGCTTGAATGCTATATTAATGTAAATGATTTTGATGATAGAAAGCACAGGCACATAATCTTACCTTTAAGAATATTTTACCAAAATCATTCAATTTATGTCCCTCTGCTCTAATGTTATAAATAGTATAAATGTTTCATTTATCATGCTGATATTGAAAAAGCCTTTCATGGTTCAGAATTAATAGAAATTAAAATATATCTATTCTATTCTTTCAGTAAATTAAATTGATGAGAAAATTGCATTTTAATCTAGAGTTGTTTAGGAAATTAAGTAATTTTTAATTTAATAAAATGTTAAATAATCTAATTACAAGATGTGCTAAAATTAGTTTAAATTGTTCAAATCATTAAAATTTTCATTACGATTTCAAGGGTTAAAATAAGGCATGATAATTAGGTTCATTAAGTAATTTTTCCTATCAGAATTTTTTTTCCTGCTTAAAAATGCAGAATTTTATCTCAGAATTAAACTCTCAGAAATAAAGCCAAATATTGAAAAGATAGTTGCTGATATGCAGCATCAATCTTCTCATTAAAATTAAGATTCCAAGTTTTTATATATTTTTTTTTTTTTGTTTGTGAATAAGCAAAATATTTCTTAAATTGTATATTTATTTGCTGAGAAAAAAATAATAATTTTTGTATTACCATATTTATTTGAATCTAAGCCGCCATCGATTCCAAGCCGCACCCTAAATTCTCAACACGTTTTTGTGAGAATATAACAAATAGTTTAAAAAGGTTTATCGATATTCGATATTTATGAAATTAAAAAAATTTTAAAATGAGAACTAATAAGAAGTGAATAATTAATTTATTTTACCAGTATTAAGAAACTTTTAAATACATACATGAACTTGTAATTGCTCTAACTGTCAGTATCATGTTCCGAAAATGATTTGTCACTCCCACTGTCACAGCTGACTTCGGAACTGGTGCCGGCGTCACCATTTTCCCACACGGTGTCGTCTTCTGTGCCATCCAATGTATTTGTTATGCAACATTTTTTAAAAGAATGTATTTATAGTCTCTTTGGAAACTTTTTTCCAGGCAACAGATATCCATTCTGCAATTTTTGAAGCACTTGCCTTCTTGATTTTCCCGGAAGCAGTTAAAGGGTGGTTATCCAAATGCAACCAGTTTTCGTACTCTCTTTTTACATACTCCTTAAATGGCTTATTAATGCTTATGTCAAGTGGCTGAAGCTGGCTTGTCATACCACCTGGGATTATCACCAAATTGCAATTGTTTTGTCTCAGTTTCTTTTTTACAGGATCCGTCAAATGACCTTTAAACGCGTCCATGACAAGTATGGATGCGTTTTGAAGATTTCAAAGACCTCCTGATCTTTTACTCCACACTGAATTAACCCAATCTTCCATAATTTCGGCAGTCATCCAACCATTTTTCTGAGCACTTACGATTATGTCTTTGGGAAAATTTTTGTTTTTAGGCACTAATTACCTGTTAAGAATCAAATACGGAGGTAATTTATGGCCGTCTGCTGTAACGCACAGCATTACAGTGATACGTTGTTTTTTGTATCCTGTACTCAAGATTTTCACCTCTTTCTCATCCTTTGAATTTACAGTATAATTCCATGGCAAATCAAAGTACAGGGGGGTTTCATCTGCATTTCCAATGTTCTTGAATTCATACGGATATCTTGTCCATAAACCGATGACGTGGCGTTGAAACTGCATGAGTTTATCTTCGAAATCTGCAGGAAGTTTTTGGTAGATTGAAGTTCTCTGTCTCAAAGAAAATCCTTCCCTTCTCATAAATTTTTCACACCAGCCTCTTGATGCTTTAAAATTCTCGATTCTAAATTTATGAATGGCTTCTTTTGCCTTGCATTGCAGCATTTGTATTGTAACTGGCAATGCTTTAGATTGAGCGTAATGTACAGTCGGTTCCATAAAGTTTTGTACCTAAGCGAAAGGTGTTCGGCTTTCCTTCAAAGCAATGTGATTCATCAGTTCAGGCAAATCATTCGAACTCTCCGAGTATCGGATGATTCCATTTAACTGTTGTCGTAGCAACGGGGGTAGGTAATTTTAATTGCACATGCTAATTTTTTTGTCTGCAAGATGACTTTGGATGTTCTGTCATGCCTGTAGTTAGTTTTAAGAAATTTTAACCTGCTAAAGCAGCCATTCTCAAGCTGTGGCCTGCAGGTCGCATGTGGCCCAGAATGCACATTCATGAATTTAATGAAAGCACAAAATTCTTCTTTCACATGCAAAAATAATAATACAAATTCTTATATTAAAAAATTTTTTTTAAATCTGAAAAAAATTAGAATTTTCCTAATTTGCTAGATCCTTCCTGATGCACTCAAATTTTTTTCCAGGTGATACCAACTGGTTGTCGACTACTCATATAGGATGTTGCAGCCTGATTAATGTAACAAACAAATGTATGTGGCCCGGGAAAAAAAAAAAAGGTTGAGAACCCACTGTGCTAAAGTGTCCAAGAAGATTAATTTCATGAAGGAATTACTGAATTTTCCTTATAATTTTTTCCATTAGATAAAATTATAAGGAATAGTATTCCATCAAATTTTTCTATTATGATAAAATAATTGGTTAAACCAGTAGATTAAAAAGTAAATATTATAATACTACTGTATATGTACAGTCGGTTCCATAAAGTTTTGTACCTAAGCGGAAGGAAACAATTTAACTTGTAATTAGTTGAACATAATTTTTTAATAACTTCAGATTTTTATTCAGTAATTGATTTTCATTTTGAATACTGACAAATGAATATCTAGTTCTTAAATAACCTTGAATTTATTATTGTTTATAGTAACATAAATCAAAATTTATACTATAATTATTAATGAATTATGATACAACTTTATTAAAAGACTATATATTTGAAGATATTATTGACTGTAGCTTGAATTTTTCACATAATTGTTTTTGAAACAATTAATTAAACTGTATACTTAATAAATAAAATAATAATATTTTATTAATATTCAAGTTATAATAATTCATAATATAATTAAATAATATAAATACAATATTTCATACAGTAATATTGTATTTATTTAACTGATAATCATTAAATTGTTATGTGTGATTTTGATACATTTTAAGTGATGTTCATTCCTTGAAAAATATCTTTAATAAAATAATTTAATTAGTTTTGTATTGTATGCATATTTTATAGGATTATTGTTACTTAAACTTACCTATTTATAAATATTTATGGTGTAATATTATTTTAAAATATTTTCACTACTATCAAGAAATACATACCTATCATCATCAGCAGCTACAATAAGAAAAAGTTTAACTCTAGATTTTGATATATTTAATTTATATATATATGTTATATGTATGTATATATATTATGTGTCATTAGAAGTAGAATTATAAAAATGAAAATTACCGGAGGACCAGGGTATCCTTGTTCTCCTTTTGCTCCTGGTCTTCCATCTGCACCTGGAAGTCCCTAAAATATCAACCATTGTTTAATAGAAATTTATTTATGTAATTAATAGTTAATGTAAGTTTTACTTTTCATTATAAGTTATTACTATTTTAAAATTTGGAAATATTTCTATTAATACTTACAGGTGTACCTGGTTGACCATGTCTTCCTGGTTCTCCCTATTCAAAATAATTTGGAGATAAAAGATCTTATTTCTATTATAATCATTTTGATTAACATCAGTGACGAATCCTGGTTTAGATTTCAGGTCATACATCTGCTGAATAGCAAGATCTGAAGTATAGTACTAATATAATTGAATTTCTCTTTATTTCATAGTAATAATTTGCCAAACACAATTTCAGAATATTACACTAGTTTGTGTGGAAGGTTGAAATATATTGGTATTCTTAGCTAGGAATATACTAAACTCTGAATATTTCTTAGAGTACAAATGCTATACACTAAAATATTTAACAAAATATTAAAATTTAGTGATAGGCTTTTATAGAAAATATGATTTTACCAATTTTCTGGATTATGTATTTTGATAATGTACTAATAATCAAACTTAGGCTTTCGTCACTGATTGAAATAATTTAAGATATGAAATTAGAAATTGTAATTAAGAATATTTATTTTTTTTATAATTACTTTCTGTCCTTTCAAACCAGGGCGTCCAAATGCTGGTTCTCCTTTTTCTCCTTTTGGGCCAGGTGGACCTATTGGGCCTCTAGGACCCTGAAATCCTGGTGGACCAGGAATTCCTGGAGCCCCCTATGATTAAATTATAAATAATTGAAAAATAATAAATCAATAAATAATAAAATTAAATTAAAGCAATTTTGAAATTATTTAAAAAAGTAAAAAAATATAAATAGGATTTGATAAATTTAAATAATAATACTTTATTCAAATATATTTTTTCTTAATTAAAAAGAGATCATCAGTCATTAAGTGGCACAATCTACAATCTATGTTTTAAAATAAAAAAATTTACTTGAAAAGTGTGTTCTTTCAAAACATTAAAAATAAATTTTGTTTTAGGAGAAAGATTTATTAGATGCTAGAAGCAGAAACATTCTTATATAAAAATGATTTTTAAAGATTAGTTTTGATATAGTAGCTTTAATCTATTTTGTAATGTAAAAGTTACTTGAAATCAAATAATATAAACTAATTTATAAGTAACAACTATGGACTTCACAAAAATCTATTAATGTAAGAAGATGTTTATCTAAATACTATATTTATTTAACTGTAAGCTAACATTTTTTCCAATTTTTCACTTTTAAAAAATGGTCAGAGTTAAAAAAGTATTTATTGCATAGCATAAATTTTTCACCTTGTATTAATGATTCATCCATTCATCCAAAAATATCTGATTGTTTTAGAAAGTATATTCAATTTATAATAACCTAGTGATCTATTTCATTTTTATGAAAGGAACATTTTACTAGATTCATACCTATTTTTGATATCTTGAAACAGAAAGGAAAATTATGAAACTTTTCCTGTAAATCTAAATTAAAAAATATTGTATTAGTCCAAATATATGGCAGAAATAAAAAATGAATTTGTAAAAATAGGAATTGTTTAATATTTGAACTTTTAAATAAAAGCATTGTAAGATAATGTTATTTAGCAGAACTTTGCCATTTGGTATTAATGTTTTGACATGTGGTAACATGCTAAGTATCATTTGAGTATCCATGTGTTATAAAATGAAATTTTTAAATTGTGATTGACATTGTCCAAAAAATAATTTTATTACTATTTAAACAATTACTGTGAAATTTATTTATTATATATTTTTAAAATATATGATGCTTATTATAGATAAAATGCATCATAAAACTTTTATTTATTAAATATCAAAAAATTTATAAATAATATAATATATATGTTTTCACTATTTTGTCCATTGTAGAACACAGCATAGCTAGATAATATTAGCTTATCAGATAAAAGGGTGGATAAAGAGACCAATACTTGATAGTAATTCTTAAAAAAAGAAATAAACTAGCACGAATTAGTTATAATCCTCATTCAAACTTAGGCAAACTACAATGTTTTCACTAATTCACGTCCATTGTAGAACACAGAACTGTACCAATTGAGCGACACTGTCATCTACTTCAGGATATCTTCTTTTTTTTGGTCCAGTGAAAGACTTTATTGAAGATTTACAAGCAAAAATCATATCACGTTGTTTACACTATCAATGTATATTTGTTTCATCCATTTCAAATTTTCTGGCCGCTGCTCTGTTTCCGTTTTCTTCTGCATATAAAATCGCCTTCCTTTTCATACTTGTGTCATAGTGAACTCGTCTGGATGCCATTGCTGATATCTTTGATATGGTATTCGGGGATTAAAAAAAAGAGTATACAAAAAGTTCCTAAATACGGTGCAGACAACGAAGTTCAGGCTAGACTGATACTGAAGATAAACTGCGGAATGTGAGGAGTCATCGATGCAGGAGGCCAGTATGAACGATTACAGTTTTCATTTCAAAGGGGTGGAAATTCAATTTCCTCCATCCAATGAATTTTCCACCTTTGATTCTAAACCGCACCCGCTTTTCAGTAGCATTAACATTGGAGAAAAAGTGCGGCTTAGATTCGAATAAATACCATATTTTGAAGTTCAATTCTTGGGAATGGCTACTGAATCATAAATATATTTATTCAGCAGGGATTAAAGAATTAACTGTTCTTTTATATTTTATAACATGCCATAACCAAACTGTGGACTGGAGAATGGATGTGAGGCACAAAAGCTTCCATTAATTTCAATTTTTATATATATATATATAAATGAAATTCAGATTAAAACATATTTTAATAAGTTTCATAACCAAACTGTGGACTGGAGAATGGATGTGAGGCACAAAAGATTCCATTAATTTCAATTTTTATATATATATATATATGTAAATGAAATTCAGATTAAAACATATTTTAATAAGTTTTATTGAAATTTTCAATTAATACAACACAATTTATTTATAAATTACAAATATAAAGAGAATGATATTTCATATGTGAAGAAAAGTTGGCTTATACACAAGTTCAAAAATTGGAAATTTTTTGCAAGATCATAAGATTCCTTGGCTCAGTCATGTGGCACTCCTGTTCTGTCTTTGTGCCAGCCATGCAATTTGCCATATTTATTTCTAATACATACATAAAAAATATTTTTGTAGATTTTTAAATATTGAATTCTGTACAAATATAATCAAAAATATATAAAGTGGTCACTATAAAGTAGTTATCCTGTGGTAATGGCTGGATGAACCCTATGTATGTATTAATTTGCCCATTTCTTCTTGATTATATTATTAAAAATATATGAATATATTGTGACTGTTCATATTTAGATAAATTCAGAAATATTAATTTACTGGTTGCTTCATAAATAATATCAGTAATGTATAGATCAATGTTTTTTAATGAGTAAACATGCATATTACTAATGCATATACTCAGCCCTCGATTTACACGGTAGATACATTCCTGGAAAAATCGTACAAACCGAAATGTGTAAAACAAGATGCAGAATTCATACAAAATAGAAGGATTTGTTCAATTAAACTGTAAACCGTGTAAATCCTGTATCAATTATATTTTTAATAAAACAAATGTTATGAAATGGAAAAGAAGAATAAAATTCTTGCTTCATCTTCAATAATATTTCAAAATCAAATTCATAATTCTGTAGAATATCAATATTTTTATAAAATTATTATTAACAGTTTATAAAATAAGTAGAGATGCATGAATTATTCAGAACTCAAATTGGGTCATGTTTAAAAATAAAATTCAATTTGGTTTAAAAAATTCAAACTGTAATATAATCCATTCAATCCTGAACTTTCTAAAAGTTGATATTTTATAATCTGATACATCAAAATTACTGCTGTTAGAAAATTTTTTTAACTATGGTTATTAAGCAGTTTTTGACTCAAATATTCTTAATTAAAATTAAGAATATTTGAGTCAAAAATGGTCATCTCATTTTTAGTCTGTTTATCAAAATCTTAAATGTTGAATTTAACTACTCAACACTTACCATTAAAATGCTATATTGTTAGTTATAACTTAAAATCATGGAAAAATATGAATTTATTAATAAATTAAGTTTATAAAATTTATGTATAAACATAAAACACATATACATGCATAAAAGAAAAGGAAACTTTTCTTTTATGCATGTTTTATGCAATCCTTCATAGTCAAGTATTTTTTCTTGTACTATGAAGGAGATATTTAGCTAAATTTAACTTCTGTCATCATTAAAAATATTATTAAAGATAAAACTCAAACATGACTCAAAAATTTCTGTATTCACACAACTCTCTAAATAAATATTACTTGAATTTTAAAAATAAATATATTTAGTATTATAAGCTTTCAAAATATGTTTTGATCAAGATGTGTATCTAGAGCATTAGCTATCTAAGAATGTTATGTTAGCTATCTAAGAATAAAACAAACATCATACCTTTTGATAAATTAAGAGGTTCTGATATAAATTTAGAATCAAGAGGTTCTATTTCATCAGTAGCTTCAGCTGGAACCAATTCTTCCAATGTTTTTGTATCTTCTTCTTTTGTACTAAATTAAATTTGTTAAAATTTATTTTAAATGTTTACAATTTAATTGTATAATAAATTTTGCTGATTTAATTTTTATGAATTGATAAAATACTATACATGTAAAATTATTATAGAGAAAGGCAAAATATATTTTCTATTATGAATTATCATTATATTTATTATTAATGTGTATATATATATTATATACATAATAATAAATATAATGAACAATGTTTTATTAATATTAATCAATAAGCTTTTTAGCCATCAAACACTTTATCATCAGGGCTTATTGATTAATATTTGTACTTGTTTGAGCAGTTTTAATGACTAATATGCTAGAAATAATATTTTTTCTTTAATTTCCATATAAATATAGATACGATATCACTAAGATTATAATACAAGCAACTTTGCTTTATGAATGGCTTTTGTTTCAAATTATTTGTTTAAAATTAAAATAGAATTATCTTACAATAAAAGTAAAGAAAAAATATTTGCCACATATAAAGTAACCTTTGAATTTTAAATATCAGCTTTATACTGGCATATATAATATTAAAGTTTTTCTGATTATCTAAATAATTGATAAAACATGTAATTTGTATTTTAATGTTAATTTTCAAACAAATAAAAGAAGCTTATAATATTTTTTCCTTTCTAATATTTTAAAATTTTCTTAAAATTTTGTAGTCCTAAATTATGTTTTAATTATATCTTAATATTTTATTTATTTTTGATGATAGCTTATCTTTCTTTTTTATATTCTCTTTTTTCACATTTGCTATTACAATATTTTCTTTTCCATTTAATATAAGAATTTTTCTCCTTTTTATGTAAATCATCAATTAATTCAATTAAAAATTGATTTATTTGAATTAATTCTTAAATTTTAATTCAGTTGTATTTTTAAGAATGATATATAAATATTTTTATATAACAAATTTTGCATTTTATTACACAATAAATATTTTATGATTATTATACTTTCAGAGTTATAATTTATACACATTTTTATTTATTTTGAATATCATATAAATTTAGTTTTTAATATTGTTTGGATAATATTTGTCTATAAAGTAGAAAATAAAAATTAATACTGTTAAATATATTGGCAGCAGTATAAAATTTTTGACTTACAAAAATTTTTCATTGAGTTTTCATTTATTATTTTATATGCAAATACATGTATAATTTAAATATGCATAATTTTTATTATATTCATTTACATAATAATATAGCACAAATATTAGCAGAACAGTATATTAAACCTTGTTTTCTATTGTTTTATACAAAAATAAGATTAAAAAATAAACAAACCTATTTTGATTTGTTTAAAAGGAGAAAGAATCTTAATAAATTCTAATCATCATCATGAAGCTTATAAAAATTTTTTCTTATAATTTTTTCAAAAAAGATTATCTGACTTATCTTATTCATGATTAATATGATTCTCCTTTATGTTATTATCTAGTGGAATGAGGTCTAAAAGTTATCTTTATGGTTATAAATATTAAAATTATTTCTTTTATTAATTTTATTACTGTATTGCCAATGACCTCAATATAATAAAGCATAACTCTAGCTGACCTACCTTTGAAACAGGTTTACATCAAACGTAATCACTTTTCTTACTTAGTGAACCATAAGATGTTTATACAAGTTCATTCTACAGGTTTAAATAATTGAATAATAATCTGATTTCTGAGATTATAAAATTTTTCATTTTTTACTTTAAATCAATAGTGCTTCTAGCAATTTTTTATATTTTTTTATATTTAACTATATCAATATTTTATATTAATGTACAAAGAATATTAACCCTTTGCACTCCGTTGTCAATACGTACATGACAGGCCGATGACCTGCTACAACTCCGTTGTCATGTACGTATTGACAGGGCCTGGTGCCCTTATTTTTAATTATATCGAAAAATAAATTTTAAAAATATCATTTTTTGTCATATTTTTCATTGTTTTATCATAGTATCCAAAATTTTGGTGAAATTTGGATTTTTAATTAAATTTTTAATTAATTTTTTAATCGTTTTATAATCGGAGCTAATTTTATGAAGTACAGACATTTTAGCTTGTCCCTTTCTATAATTTGCCATTTCTAAAAACTGCTCATGATGGATATTTCAAGAACTTATTAAAATAATTGTACTATATTTATGAACAACTTTTTAAATATATTTTTTCACATTTATTGCAAGAAACATATTATATTATTATTATTATTAATACATATAATAAAAAATAATGCATTTTTTTTAATCATCAAAAAACGTCTTAAAACAATGAAAAATTTCTATTGTAAAAAAACAATAAAATATTACATTTCATTGTTTTATCAATTTAGATAATTATCATCATTATATACATGCATTTATTTGATTTTCATGTAAAAAAAATCAAATAAAACTTGTAACTAGAGAATCACCTGTACATATAGTTTTATTTTCATAATTATTTGAGAAATTTACCATAAAAAACTTGAAGTACTTAATCCAGCTCTCTTACGTGATACAACTGCTGATATTCCATATTTATCCTTCAATAAAAAATATTTATTTAGATTATAATTATTAAATTGATGTAAAAAAATATGCAAAATAATTTTTTTGCAAGAAATAATTATTATTTTAGAAATTATAATATATTATTCATTTTTTATTTTTCTCTAACAAGAATATTTATTTCCAATAAACATGATAAAAATGGTAGATAATAGACTTATACAAGCACTTTTTAGCAGTAGATATACTAAAATATATTTCATTTTACGAAGTACTTTCGGCTAACCGCCATCTTCAGAGCAACTTACAAAAGTAAGTAAGACTTTTGTAAGTTGTGCTGAAGATGGCGGTTAGCCGAAAGAACTTCGCAAAATGAAATAAATATTTTAGTATATCTACTGCTAAAAAGTGCTTGTATAAGTATTATTTAATGAGTTTTAGCAGTTTGTTTTACAACTTTTGATAAAAATGGATTATATTCTCAACAATAAAATTTGAGGTTTTAGTTAAAATATGTCTGAATTAAATATGAAATAAATGGAGATAATAATCCATTAAAAACACTATAATAATGTTAAACAAAGGCAACAATAGTTTATGATTAGATAATAATTTACTTATCTTACTCTTTGTGGTGGTGAAATTTTTTCTTCCATAAATACTTCTTATATAAATTTTATATTGACAATAATATGCTTTTTACCAATGAATAAGTGCTAAATATTTGATTATATGACTATTAATAAATAGATACATTTGTTTTGAATAAAACAGGCCATTACTGAAGAAATTCAGATGATATTTAATCCCATAATGGTTATAATATACTGTTATGGAAATTTTTATCAGTGAATCATTACAATAAATTTATTAAACAACATCAAAAACTGATTGAAATTTTTAAATTCGAAGCAATAAATAAATTATTGAAACATAACTTATGTTTTTTCTACATTTCATTAATCATCAATTGTTTTAAAATTTATGAAATATAAGAAAAATCTAACAAAGCCTAAAAACAACTTTTATTAAACAAAAACAACTATAATCATAACTGATTTGTTCTAATTTGTATACTAAATAATTTTTTAACCAATACAAGATAATAAGGAATAAAGTGAATGGAACAAAAAGTTCCTGGGAAATAATTTGTGGTAGACTGAGCTAGCATGTTATGCACCTTTAAAATGGCAAATGACTGTTTACTTTTGAGTAAACAAAAGTATTATTTACCCTTAATTAATTTTATTAATTTTTGAATAAATATCAGTAAAAATGAATAAAAAATAAAAAATTAATAAATAATTTTGTCTATTACAACAGAAATAAGAAATATTTTCTTTCTTTTTACCATTTTTTTTTTCAATTTGAAGTATATTATTTTTGTTAAATGAAAAGTTCAGCCTAGTTTGAAATTTCAAAAATAATTTATTTCAATATAAAACTGGAAAAATATAATTAAAATAATCTAAAAAATAAGAGATACAAAAAAAAATAAAAAGCAAAAATAAGAGCATTCCACAAATTTTACTCTGTACAAAACATATCTTTATAATCTTTATCTTAACAAATCTTTAATTCTTTTTAAAAATTCAAAAATGTATAAAAAGAAAATCAATGATAAATAGAAAATTAATAAATTTATTAATACAGCATTAGATTGATTTTTATAAAAATATTGTAACTTGATGAGGAGACAATGATTTGTATATGATGAGTAGCTGCCAACAATTCATTGACACATACATTTCTTCCAAGATGGTAAATGGGTTAAACATGTTTTATTTTAAAAATTATGAAATTTTAAATAAAATTGGAATGTCAAAGAAATTCAAAAAATTTTGTCAAAATTGGTTCTAATAATTTTTTAATTTTAATATGATACCAAAGTGTTTTCAAATGAATTGGCAAAATTCCATGGTTTTGTAATATATCTGCATTTCAGTTTTAACTAATAATTTTTAAAACTTAAGTTCAAATAATAAAATTTAACATATTTTATTATTTACCGAAAAATGTAAATATCCACATCTCTGACTAAATTTTCTTCTTTCCTTCTCAAATTTTTCCTGTTGTGCTAGGACACGATAATATTCCAGTAATGAACTTATCTAAAGAATTATTATTAATAAAATTATTAAAATATTTATTTAATATGCATGTATACATATAAGAGTTTAATTTTTGGTTACACCACTTTTGTAAGGTAGACTCTAAGTTATAGGTCAGGGCCTGATATTTTTCGACAACTGGTCTAATGCTCAATGGGTTCTTGTGGGATTTAAGAAAACCAAACAGGCGGGGGCTATATTTTTAACCTGCTTTACTTTAAGAAACTCTGGGAAATCTTGCATGAGGGTTAACTTTGCTAGGCGAGCTGACAGTTTACTAGTGGGATTCTCTCTTAATAATTTGGCTTGTTATTTTTGTATAAAATCTTCTAAAAAATGGTCATAGGTCGATTTGCTAACTATCCCTATTTTCTTAGATTTATCATCTTTTAATAAGAAGATGATTTGAGCATTAGACCGGTTGTCGAAAAATATCAGGCCCCGACCTATAACTTAGAGTCTACCTTACAGAAGTGGTGTAACCAAAAATTAAACCCGTATACATATACATGCATATCTTGTGAACAATGTCTTACAACCCTTCATAGTACACTATGCAGGGTTGTAAGACATTGTACACTATCTAATGATATTAATATGATGACATTTGACTTTGAGGCTCTGTATCCATCTATAGAATTGGGAAACAGGACCCCTTATAAGTATGCCATGTGAAAGATGACCTGTTGAACTGCTCAATGACATGCTGAGAGCTACAGCTGAGGGAAATCTAGAGGTAACAGTCAAGGAATTGGCCACAATTGTCCATTCATCTATTCAAAGGCATCTACAAGACCTTTGTTATGTGTCCAAACTGAGTAAGTCGGTATCTCATGATTCATGCCACAAAATCTGACAGCATGTGGATATTTGCACTTCTTTTGAAAAGAAGAGTTTATTATAATATAAGTTAGTTATAACTTAAGATATTTAAATGTTCATTTCTTATAATTTCATCCGTTATCATAATCTACTTTGAATTAGTCAAAAAACTGATTATTCTTCAAAGACTTAATTTTTTAATATAATATAGTTCCTAAATTTACTGCTTTAGTTAGTATCTTACTGATAATTTACTATTTATACAGCACTAAAAAGCAGACCAAAATGATTCAATAACTTTCTATTACAAGAAACGTTTTCGGCTTTTTTCTGCCATCTTCAGCTCTTACAAAATCGTTTGGTTGCAGAACAAATTATTTTAGAACAAAGACAAAACGGTAGTATTAAAGATTGAAGAATGGGAAAATTCTAATATTTAAACATTTAAAATTCATTCGTATTTGTAATAAATCAAGATTATACAAAATTATAAACTAAAATAACACAAGGATAAATAAAATCACCACTAAATAAAAATAACTTAAGATATTTAAATGTTCATTTCTTATAATTTCATCCGTTATCATAATCTACTTTGAATTAGTCAAAAAACTGATTATTCTTCAAAGACTTAATTTTTTAATATAATATAGTTCCTAAATTTACTGCTTTAGTTAGTATCTTACTGATAATTTACTATTTATACAGCACTAAAAAGCAGACCAAAATGATTCAATAACTTTCTATTACAAGAAACGTTTTCGGCTTTTTTCTGCCATCTTCAGCTCTTACAAAATCGTTTGGTTGCAGAACAAATTATTTTAGAACAAAGACAAAACGGTAGTATTAAAGATTGAAGAATGGGAAAATTCTAATATTTAAATATTTAAAATTCATTCGTATTTGTAATAAATCAAGATTATACAAAATTATAAACTAAAATAACACAAGGATAAATAAAATCACCACTAAAAACAAAATTAAAATTAAAAAATCTTACATTTTCATTGATTAAAATTATATATATATAAATTATATATCTATATTCTTGTTATTACATTGTTCTTACATTCTCAATGTGAATGTAAGATTTATATATATATTAAGGTGACCAGATGTCCCGCTTTTTAACAATTCATCCCGCGTCCTGCGGTGTTTTAAAAAAGTCCCGATTTTTGGAAAGAATGCATGACAAGCTAGGGAACGGCGGGAGAACGGGAAGGGAATATACGGTTTTGGGCGGCCATGTGGCTATTTAGTCAGGATATGAGTTTTATATTATTTTTGTTAATTTTATAATGATAAAACTTTAATAATAACAAATAATTGCTGAGAACTGATTATCGAGAACTGCTTATCAAAGTTCGCATTATTGATCAGTTGTTAGAATTCGACCACCATTGTTTGGACTTAATGAACAATGGCATTTTTTGGCATTGGCAATGACGAAAACATTTTGTAACTGTCTCTCAGACGATTTTCTTTGCTCCACATAGACTAAATTTTTAATCAAGAACCCCCCCGATCAATGGTGTCCCGCTCTACCAATGTTAAAATTTGGTGACCTTAATATATATACGTGATATATGTATATATATGCAAGCGGCAAAGTTGAATTAGGGAATTTTTAGTAATTTTTAATTTTTGGCCATTGTAAATGCAAATCGTCATAAATTGAGGACTATCTGTAATGCTAAAAAATATGATAAATATATGCTTTATATAAAATTAATTAATTATAATAGATTATAAATTTATGTTTACAAAATTATCCTTAATACAGAATATTTGGAATATAGTATGACTTTAAATGAATTTAAATTACTTTATATAATTTATAGTGTACATATCAAATTGATATATCCATATAAGAACCTTTGGCCACATATCAGATATGTGTATGAATGAAAACATTTTAAAATATATTTATCATTTTAATCTAATTAATAATTTTTTCATGTAATAATAAATAAAATCGATATAAAAACCATATACAGAATAATAAATATCAGCTTTATCTCAGAGCTAACATATTTTATTTTTCAGACTGATAGATAATGTATTATTATATGAAACAATATGAAAAGCAACAAACTATAATACATATTTACTAAACTATTTATATATCAATTTTTCTTACATTTTGGAATATATGAAACCATTAACATTTTTTTGACTATCTAAAGACATTATCTTCTTTAGCCACTAAAAACTGTTTCAGTATGTTCTTTAACCATCGGTAACTGAGTAAACATGAAACCATATGATGAAAATATGATACATGTTTGACTTAATTTTGATAATACATTACTGTGGAAATTATCAAATAAAATCTCAGTTTCTGATGCAATTTCTAAAATACTTTTATGGAAGTTATTTCTTTCAATTTGTTTCACATGCTCAATGTTTCATCATTTATTGACATTGATAAATTATATGGTTCATTGTCATCATTATGATGACTATTATGAAAATGCTTGTGTTGCTCATAAATATGATTCCATTTATGAGCAAGACATGGAAATCATGCAGTAATTATTATTGAATCATGGAAAAGTAATGGAGAATTGTCAATGTTTTAATATTCAAGACATACAAAAAGCAGGAAAACAACAATTTATTATTAAAGATTAAAAATACATATACTAACAATATAAGAATTTGGCTCATAATCATTAGTTTTGCAATTTAATTTGGATTTTGTTTATTATAGTTATAATTAGTATATTAATTATTTAAATAATGATAAATCATTTTAGTTTGTTGTAAAAAAACAATTTAAATATTTATGAAAACATTAATTTTATCTACCTCCAGTTTGATCTGGGATACCAACATCTCGAGAAGTCCAACGACAAAATCCGCAAGCAAGATAATAAACTTTTTTTGGAACAGTTTTATTTGGATCATCTAAACTTGGTAATTGGACACTTGAAGCCCGAATTGATAAAGTATGCATACAACTTGGACAATCAAAGCAATTGGAACATCTAAAAATTAAAATAATAAAATCTTGTAAAAATCCATTTTTTTTTAAACTAAAAATCACAAACTGCAGTCAAATATAAAAATATGAAATTGTTTAATTAGAAAAATGATTTCAAAATAAAATCTAAATCATATATATTTCTAGAATCAAGAATTCTCATTTAATTATAAGATAAAAACTTAAAAAATATCAATATATTCAATCATATTATCAATACCTAAGAAACTAAATTATGACTATTTATATTATTTTTAAAAACAGTGTTTAAAAAATATTTCCAGCAGTTATTTAATCTTTATTTTTATAATTAGGATATCCTAATGACAATCAAAAATCAATTATACTCATCAAAATTTAATATTAATAGCTATAAAGTAATCAACTTTCAAAAATGACTAATTAATATATTAAGTATTGTTGATGCATATGCACATCATCATCTCTTAATTAGTTATGAATGACCACATCTGCATGTCTGGCAATAATCATTAACAAAATGTAAGTGTAAAATTAAAGGTTAATAAATCTAATATTTAAAATATTTTGGAAAAATCAAAAATACTTTAAGTAAACAATTTCAAAATATAAATAGTCATTTTTCAGAAAATGTTGCAAATTAAATAACATGTTTGGCTGTATAAAATAACTGATGACAAAATATATTTTTAATTACATTCTATTAAATTAATAATGTCTTACAATCAATTGCATTTTAAAATTGAAGATATATGATAATTATTTGGGAAATTTATATATAATCAATGTAAATTTTCAAAATAAAAATCATATTAAATAATAACTTTGATTCTAATTTTTGATAACAATAGTTCATATTTGAAAAAAATAATAGGAATCAAAAGAGCAATAATAATGATTGACTTTTTTTCCTTATTAAAAATTAAAATGCATCATCACATAAAAACTTATAAACTTAACAGTAATATTTGAATAATAAAAATACAATTAAAATATTGAAAAATAATAATTTGAGACTTGATTATTGTATATGAATATCAATCAATCTATGATATTCATGCA
The DNA here is from genome assembly GCA_000484575.1 of Olivierus martensii. Taxonomy (NCBI): domain Eukaryota; kingdom Metazoa; phylum Arthropoda; class Arachnida; order Scorpiones; family Buthidae; genus Olivierus; species Olivierus martensii. The sequence continues at coordinate 45,071 of AYEL01086364.1, forward strand.
TCTTATTCTCAGTCAATTGTAATAAATTCAAATTTTTTTTTTTAAAAAGCTTAATTTTTTTAGGAAGATTAGGAAACTTTTATAAAATTAGTAATTTTAATCAATGATAATGTAAGAACAAAATTCAATGTACAAATAAAAAAGTAAAAATATTTTTCTATTAAAATATTTTTACTTTTATATTCATACATTGTAATATTCGTATAAGCTATTAAAATAATTTGAAGCTAAATATGGATAATTTAATTTGTAATAATCTCTTACAATTTTTGAAAAAGTGCAGTTCTGTAAAATTTTTCCTTAAAATAAAATGAGTCATAAGGTATATTTTTTTTTTAAAATATACCTTAAAATATTCAATATCCTTAAATATAAAAATATTCAATATCTTTAAACATTCATACTTATAAACATAATTGCTATAATTTTTAAATGAGATTTTTAAATATTTATACAATTATAAACCAATTTAATAAGTCTGGTTACAAAATATAATTTTTCAGTGCACCATTTAACCCTATTATAATCAATCAAATAAAATTGATAATATTGAATAAGGTACTAAATCTGTAATCATTAATAAATAAATGTTTAAAGTAAAAAAATTTGAATAAATAATTCTATAATATTCATATTTATATAATTTTATTTTAATCTGTTTTTTCATTAAATTGATTCATAAATTTATGTAAACAAACATTTTTGGTTAAATGAAAATTATAATTTAATATTATTTTGTTTAAAAATTTTATTATTATAAAATAATCCAATATAACACTAACCCTTTTATAATGTGGATTTTCTTGTTCTTGCCATCCTCCACTGGCTAAAAATTAAAAGAAAAATTATAATTTAATGCCATATAATTTAGTATTATAATCAATCAAATAAAATTGATAATATTGAATATGGTACTAAATCTGTAATCATTAATAAATAAATGTTTAAAGTAAAAAAATTTGAATAAATAAAGAACATAAAGAATAATTGTATAATTCTAAGAATTGCATTAACATAGTAATAATATTTTTATATATAGATTTACAAGAATAAAATTTTTTGTCCTAAAGCAAGTACAGGCAGTCCTTGACTTATGACAGGGTTCCGTTCCAATGTCTCCATTGTAATTCGAGGAGTTTTTTTATTCTTGATTTTTGTTTGATTTCTGATTTAATATTTTCAAAAATTTAATTTCTATTTAACTTAAAACGATAATAACAAAGCTTTTCTTGCCTTCTTTTACGCTTCTTTTTTATGTTGGAATTTTCATCAGCAGTATTATTTCTTTTACTGGACATGACAAGATATAGTAATAAGGCTTTGCTTGCCGACTAATGGTGACACTAATGTGCACATCAAAAACATATGATATATATATATCGGAAAAAAAATAAATAAATACCTATGCTTTTTGACTCTTGCTTCTGGAGAAGGCATATATTCTAAACAATTTGGACAATAATGAGAATCAACCTACAGATTCATTAAATAAACCATTTTAAAATTTATGAAATAATAAAGTGTTTGCTTAAATCAGATTAAAATTACACATACTTCTTAACAAAATTACAAGTTCTTTGATTTTCAGTTTTATATAATTTAATTATTTTATTAGCTAATATTTGAAAAAATTATGACATTGCAATTTCATATTTTAATGAATTTTTACATATTTAATAACATAAGATTTAATTAGAATAAAGAATAAAAATATTATTATAAATATTTAGGATTACTTTTAAGATATTTAGAAAATTTGGAAGGAAAAAATTTTCTTCAGAAAATTATTTTAAAATTTTTTTAATATAAATTATTAAAAATAAAAAAAAAAAAAAATATATAATTATTGATAATATTATAAAAAATTATTTACAATATAGAATAAGTGTTTTAATATACAATACATTCAAAAACCTTTTTTGGTAGAAATTGAATCTTTATATATAAGCCGTTCACTTGCCAAATCGATTAACTCCACAAAACGAAAAGTAGAGAAAAATAATAAACATTGTTTTTTAAAATACCCTTTAAAATATAAATTCAAATAAACATCATAGAATGTATTATTACAGGTGTAGCTTTTATCTAACAACATATAAAATGCATAAGATAGTATATCCTTGGAGTAATCATTATTTTTATTACAAATTTTGTATGACTGATGGAGTTAATTGATTTGGCAAATGAAAAGAAAAAATAATAATAACACCATCGAATTCAATCTTCAAAATATTTTTAAAAATAAGTTAATGTAGTATATATTTCAAATGTTAAATAAAAGTTTGGTTGCTAGACAATGTCAGAGCATTGCGAGAATGAGACTGAATGCAAAGAGTTAAAAAGGTTAGTTCCCACTATCTGCCGTGGAAAGTGGAACGATCAAAAACTGTCACAGATAAACGCGCTTGTGGATTCCCACAATCGTGATAAGTTTTGCTTTTCCCAAGATTCTTAGTGCCATCCCCATAATTCATTTTGTGTAAAATAAAATGGACATTAATTAACGAAGGGCTCGCACTGTTTACCAAATGATACTATTAACTGCAGTAAATGAGGAAACTGAAACAAAATCGAGGAAGAGAAAATGTAGGATTGAAAATATTTATAAGAAGAAATACAAACAATGTTTCTATGCAATTTTGATTAAAGAGATGAGATTTAATGAAAGAGAATACCACCATCTTGACTCTCAAGGTTGCCAACCATTTAACGTCACAAAATGCATGGATTTCATTGGTGGATATAACCTCAACAGATTTTACCATCAAAGAAAAATTGAATCCATCTAGACAACGGACAGGAGCAGTTATTACTTTGCGGTATGATGTCAAAACCGCACTGCTTTAAACACACAATATGCAATACTCGCGTATTTCGCTGCGGTTCCATGCTAGTGGGAATGAACTTTTAGTCGCAGTCATTGCCTCAACGGATTTTACCATCAAAGAAAAATTGAATCCATCTAGACAATGGACGGGAGCAGTTATTACTTTGCGGTATGATGTCAAAACTGCACTGCTTTAAACACACAATATGCAAAACTCGCGTATTTCGCTGCGGTTCCATGCTAGTGGGAATGAACTTTTAGTAGCAGTCATTGAGTTATGGTCGCAGTAGAGTCTCCATATGGTCATCTTTTTTTTGATTTTAATCATCTTTTACTTTGTTTAATATAATAAATTATTATTTTTACAAACCGTTATTCTATTATATCCACATATAACGTAACCGATTAATTATTTTTTTTATGACAAAATGAACAGCTTGCCGTGACCAATTAATTATTTTTTATGACAAAATGAACAGTTTGCCGTTATTATGATTAATTATTTTTTATGACAATACGAACAGTTTGCCGTTATTATCTAATATATGCTACTGTATTAAAAAATTACTTAACTAAATTCTTATTGTCGTAACCTAGATGATAAAGCGAAAGATTTTGATTAAAACCAAAAAATTTATTCAATAAAAAACTGGTTAGCCAAACTTTCATGTAGGTGGTATTACACCTTTCTTACATGTCTCTCTATTGATTCTTCCAATTTAGTGATTTTAAAAGATGTAAAATTATACAGTAAAACCTCGATTTTACGGACCCATAACGTATTCCTCTAATATATATATATATATGGCAACATCTATACATATATATAATTATACTTATGTATGTATATAATTATAGCCATATTGCGAATGCACCTACAAATTGAGAGTTACTCTTTGCAGTAATTCTCAATGCAAAAATAATAGCAGTGATTCAGTAATAATATAGCAATATGACAATAATTATAGCAGTAATAGCAGTAGCCGTAATAATACTCAGTAATTCTCAATGCAATGATATTTTGAATGCCAGATTCATTCAAAATATTTGCTAAAAATTAATTTCTCTTGTTACGTCGCTCGTGTTTTGGTTCCATGAATTATTATTATTATTGCTACTTCCCAGTTTAGAAATTAGTTACCAATGTTTTGGGATGATTGCATGGTAAAGTATTCGCTTATTACCTTGGAGGATCTATATTCAATTCTGGATCCCACACTTCCAGTTTATCAAGAAGAGCCGGGTATAATCTGTTAAACTCAATCCTTCAATCTTACAGTTAATTCCATCATGATATTAGCTAGCCTTTGATGGGCACTATTAGGGGCCAGATACGGTATATTTCATGCATAATATGGCGATTTAATTATAACTAAGAAATTTTTAGGATTTTGTGACGAACAATTATTTTTGCATTAGTCATATATTAAGTTACTTAGAGAAGTAAAAATATACTTACTCTGAGCCACTTTTTCTTACTTCTTTAAATAAGAAAAAATATTCTTTTTATTTATGAAAAAATGATGTAGTTCTTAGCATTTGAACTTAGTATCTGTATTGGGAACGATGTTCTGATTATCAGATTTCCTTTTGTAAAGAATCAAAATTTTGTTATTTTGAACGAGAGTAACGACAATACTGTTTTTTTCTTCACAAATAATGAAAATGCATCTAAAAAACATTATATAAAAAATATGTACTACTTAATCCACTCACATTACAAAAATTTTCATTAAATGTTAAAAGATTCTTCAGGAAATATTTATATTTACAGGATAAAATATCAGTTATTGATTAAAAATGATCAAAGAAAGTTTCATTTATAAACTTTTTACATTTAATAATAATTATTATATCATAAAGATATGAATATACAGTCAATTCTCGTTATTCGCGGATTCCATATTCGCGTATTCGACTATTCATGAGAGTTTATTTGTAACCATAAAAACGTTATTCGCGGACTTCCGCTGAGCGGCGAAAATATTGTTACCAATATACACCCTTTCTCTTTCTCTCTGGAGAGAGAGGGAGAAAGAAAATTGTTTGTTATCAAACTTAGTCTCTGAATTATGTTTGCCGAAAAATTTCTCATTATCTATCCTCGCTCACTCCACAGACCGAGGGTAGGCCAAAAGTCTGTTCATATCGTTCTCAGGTCCCATAGAAGAATGTGACCCTATACTTGAATGCAGCCTCAGATTTAAGCGCCTAACTTCCTGCGCATTTGCTCCTTACGCCGAAATTTTAGAAGATCTGATGCAAAAAGTAACGCAGACAATGTGTCAGCTGTCACACTAAACATTTTGCAACATCAAAAAAACTATCAATCAAAAATAAGATTTTATTTACTACATAGTTAATGTTTTTAAAAAGTAAATAAAAATTACTGTAATTATAATACTGTATATAGTACTATACACTGCATATAATGCAATTATTTATAAGTACTGTAATACAAATTAAATAAGGTGTCTGTAACCAGAAAAACACACACAAACTAAGTATGAAAATGTTGGAAAGAAAGGTTCGCAGGAACCTAATACTCTTTATTTCCCATAGGCACAATGGTTCAGTATTCGCGAAGAATTTACGGATAGTAACTACCGCGAATTGCGAGAATCGATTGTATTTTAATTGAAATTTATTTATTTATACAGCATATTACCTAATGCTATGTAAATTGGCGTTTTCTTGCATTTGGAAAGCAATACTACAATAAAATATTTTACATTTCTGTTTAAATCCAATTTAAATTTTTTACTTTTTAAAAATAAACTGAAAACATGACCTTTTAAATTATTCTACAAATGAAGTAGAAATCCAATTAAAACCTTTTACTTTTTAAAAATAAACTGAAAACATGACCTTTTAAATTATTCTACAAATGAAGTAGATTCATTATTATTTAATGGTTATCCTATTGTAATATAAAGCATTAATCAAAAATAAGCAAAACTTATGTTAATACATATATGAAATAACAGAATATAACTTGCCCGCGGTCCAAATGCGGCCCGCGATGTCAGATCATCCGCGATCTTGAATCCATAAAGATAATTTTCATTTTTACAAAAAATAAATAAATTTTATCATATTATAATTAAAAATTGTTCAATTAAAAAAATACATAGAGTATATATTTGCTTACAGATATGTTTTCATTATTTGGAAGCACTTATATATGCGAAAAAACTTTTTCAATCACGAGTATTAATAAATCCAAATTGAGATCAAAATTAACTGATGATCTTTTACAAGCGGTGTTAAGAATACATTCAACCAACTTAGAACCAAAACTCAATGATGTATCATTAAAAAAAACAACTACACAACTCACACACTTTAGATTGATGAATTTATTATTATTTTCTTTTTTATTTGAAATTATTTAGTTATGTTTTTAATTATTTTTGAAATGTGTTATTTTAAACAGTTTGTAATAAAAAGTAATTATTGTCATAAATAAAGAACGATTATGCTATAATATCTGTATAAATCTTTCCCTTGCGTCTAAATTTTTATCGATTTGAAAGTATTTTTCCATAACACTTTTTTTTGGTCGGCCAAATATTTTGGAATTTACAATTTGGCCTACCTAGGCAAAACTTTGGGAACCCTTGGTTCACTGCAATCTGGTTAATGCTTTTTGTTTAAATGTTTTTTTTTTTTTCTAATTTTAAGAATTTTTTTCATGAATGATTTATGAATACAAATCTAGAAAGCTAAATTCAAAAAATGTCTTGGGCATAATACGACACTTATAAATGTTTGAATTGCATTATTGCCATGATTTACATTGAATATGAAGTTAATAAAAAAAAATATGAAATAATAATCTGAAATAAATTAATTATTATTCAATGGCCAAAAAATTTGTCATTTAGTGGTGTTAAGCCTAACTATTAAGAAAATTTATATTTTATTATAAATGTTAAGTAGTCAATGAAGTGCATTGACTTAAATTTTAAAAAATTCAAAAAGTGGAGTTAATCGATTTGGCTTGTGAAAGACTCATATGTAATTCAGATATGATACATTATATAGTTTTAATAAGATATATAAACAAAAAAAATCTATGTCTGTTATCATAGACAGTAGGCATTCATAAAAGTATTTTTTATTCATCCTGCATTTTTTAAAGATTTTTTAATCTATTCTTTCAAATTTATCAATTTTTAAACTAATTTTACAATTTTTATATTTTGTACAAAGCTAACACTTTTTTTTGTTGATTTTATTGATTATATGTATTGTATATAAGAAATGCAAATTGTTTACAGTATTTTATTCAATTTTTTAATAAGTATTATTATTGGCTTCTTAAATTTTTAGTGTATTTAAAAGTTGGTTTGTAATTTATTTTTTGGAACATGTCTGTCAACATTTTAAATTAAAACACATTAATAATTATTGATTTTTATTTAAATACAACAAAACTACTGGTAATACTGAACAAATCAATACAATGTTGTCCTGATTTGAGTGTAATGTCTTTTTAAAAGATAAAATTCAAATAAATCAATAATTATTCTCATAAATTCGAGACAATTATCATTAATTTAAATGAAAAAAATGTAAAGTATTTTGAGTCCAAAAATGTATTCATGTACACAGGTGTACTCATTTTTCATTTAAATATCCTAAAATATCATTTAGTTACTTAAATAAGAACTACGTTTTTTCAATAATTAGCATTAGTTAACATAATCTAAAAATACAGTTTATTTAGTGAAAGCCCCTAATAATTTGCCTTGCTGACTGCATGCTACACTACCACTTGACAGATCAAAAATTGAATTATTTTCACACAACTTCATACTTTTTTAGGGCCTACTTTGTTAATAGCCATTTTTTTTAGCTGTTGGCCTACTATGAGCTTCTGGCTGACTTCACCATAGATTCACATCTATGATGAAATACATCATGGTAGAATCTGGAATATCTCTGCCATTTATTAACCACTGATTAGAGAAATGAATAGTTAATTATTCATTTATTTCTAATAAAATATTTTGATAATAAATAAAAATAATTATTATGATTCATAGAAAATTTAGAACTGCAACTTGAAAATTTGGACTATTATGAAGAAGCTAAACTAAAACCTTTGTTTCCAACTTTAATGAAAACAATTAAGTAAAGTTCAATGAACTGATTTGCTGATCTTTTCCATTATTCCAATTTCAATCATTTTCAATAGACTAGATCAGAGGTGACAAATCTTTTTTGGGCCATTCGTCAAAAAATAAAAATAAATACATTTTTATATAAAAATTAATGCATGCCCATATTAATGAAGCCCTTAAAATTTATCAAAAAACTTAAATAAACCAGTATGATATTAATTAATTTATTCTAATATTTTCTTCTTTGAAATCATATTAATATTTTATGGTAGAATTATGCATTCAATAATACAAAATAGCAAATACTTTTATTCTTTTTATAAGTATAAATAAAAAGTTTATATTAAATATAAGTTTTTGTTTGTATAATGTACCCAGCAAATTTTTCTACATGCCGCTTAGGATGATTTTGCCACTCCTAGATTAGATCTTCCAATGAATTCCAATTATATATGAATTCATAGGAAGATCAATTCCAATTTTCATTGAAATTGGATATTGTTTATATAAAGTTTTACTTCATTGCCTACGAATATCGTTTTTCTTATTCTATCAATAACATTGATCATTTTTTGACAGATTTGGATTTTAATGGATCTCAGACACGAGAAATTATTCATGTATCTTTTTATTATCTTTTGCAATAGAAAATATCAAGCAGATTTTATATAAAATTCTTGATGTTTATTGGAGTCATTATAAGAATATTAAATGATAAACAAAAGGATCCAGTTGCATTATAATTTTGGTACTTACCTATATAAGCAATTGTAATTACAGTAAGTGGATTATCTTAACAATTTTAAATTTCTGAATCCTTATTTATATATAAAAGATGCACAAAATTTAGCAAGAAGAATGTAATCTGTTATTATGTTTTTAATATATATTTGTTATGTTTAAGAATGTGATGTTTTATAAGAATAAATTTATAGATTAAATGAAACATAAATTACACAAAACTAAGCTTAAATTAATGACAAATACTTTGAATAGTTGGGATATATCATTAGATCTTGAGAACAAATCTTAATATATTAATAATTTACCTCGTGTGAAACACAGTCTCCACATCTTAACTTAGAGCAATGTCTACAGAAATATATTTTCGTTATAGGATGATAGGATCCACAACTACACCCATATTTCACTTTATCGTTCATAAAAATTTCCGCCATGTTTAAGCGTTAAGTCACTGCCGGTTAAGTCATATTATGGGAATACGGTATTATCAGGGAATATTCTCTTTTAGTGGGGAAATTTCCGAAATTTACAATAGATGCACAGTTTATATTTAATTAAAATTACATTTAATTTCGTTTAATTTTTATAAAATAATTGCTAATTACAAATTTCTATTAATTAAATATAAAATTATTATTTTAATTATAAATATTATTTTATTTAATTTTTTCCCCTAGGAAACTACAGGAAATAACCAGAAAACTTCTTGGTTGCCATAACAACCGGTTACATTCAACACCGTGGCGCTGTCGAGGTAAATAATAACAAATTGGATGAGAGGAACTGAGAAACAATCAATTATAAATATTACTTTATTTAATTTTTTCCCCTAGGAAACTACAGGAAATAACCAGAAAAACTTCTTGGTTGCCATAACAACCGGTTACATTCAACACTGTGGCGCTGTCGAGGTAAATAATAACAAATTGGATGAGAGGAACTGAGAAACAATCAATAAATTGGTAAAAAAAAAAAGATAATTTGAAATTAAAACTTATATTTACAATTGTTTTGTTATAATGCACTTTGTTATAATAATTTTGTTTTTTATTTTTATTTTTAAAGTTTTAATTCATTTAAACTCTGACGATGTACCAAACAAAAATAATTTCTTCCTATCTTCCCAAATTTGTGAGAAGTTTATCATGCTCTCGTATGTCTGAGGTAATTTTTGTTCTATAATATTAAGCTAGATCTTATATATATATATATAGATAGATAGAATGAAATAAATTTAAATACCAAATTTGACACTAAGATCATTAAGATAAAATTTATGATTTTAAATTCATATTCATAAAATAAATTGATCTCTACATCTGTCCTAAAGGATTAAGTATTACTTGATATTAATTTTCAGTCTGTTCCAGATATAGCCTTGGACTAGGAAGATAATATTTTATTATTATTAATTATTTATCAATAAAAATACAATGTTTTTAGGCAAAGTTCAAAAAATTTATATGTTAATAAGTTTTTTATTAAAAAACATTCGTTGCTTCAGCAAAGAGTGGAGATTAGGAATTGCTTAATCTCCACTCTTTGAAGCAACAAATGTATTTTTAATAAAAAAAAATATAAGTTTTTTCAACTTTGTTTACTGATTCCTTCATTCATCCACATCATATCTGCAAATTACTCTTTGATTGAAGCAACAAATGTATTTTTAATAAAAAAAAATATTATTATAAGTTTTTTCAACTTTGTTTACTGATTCCTTCATTCATCCACATCATATCTGCAAAGTTTTTTTTTTATTTATACTTAAAAAATATCAATACATTAAACTTATAAATGTAGTTCAACATTATATACAAACAATTATTATTATAATCATAATTACCCAATTTGTGTGCTAGATGGCTGCTTAAAACAATTGAGACTTTCAACTGAAAGATCAAAGATCAATTTCTGTATGCTTTAGGAATTTTTTCAGAGGATATTTAAGTCCAGACTTTTGATCTCAGGTTTTGCATCTTTATCAAAATCAGCACTAGTTGATTTTAGTTAAAAATTGTTTTAGTGTATTGCAAATTTATCAATATTTTGTTTTACCAATAATTTGGGATAAAAAGTTTAAAAATACTGCTTTATTGATAAATTAATTATTCTTTATTTTTTTTTTCAAAAACATTGAAAGAAAAATAATATGGAAATATTAAGAAAACAAATTTTACTCCAAACATAATTTTATTATTATTAAAACTACTTTTGGAAGTCTTTCTGATTAGATAGTTTTGATTAAATCAGGCTGTCAGAAAGCATAATTTAATAAGACTATGATCACCTAACTAAGACTTTATTTTTATGTATATGATTCTTGCCATGGAAATTCTTAAATTCTTTATGAATGCTCTTTTAGATTCAGCATTTGTTTGCAAAGTCGCAAATTTTAACAAATAACAATTAACAACAATTATAACTTAAACCTAATGGTTGTAACGACTCTGCCATCCAGAGTTCGACCTGAGCTCAGGTCTAAACTCTAACTTAAAAGTAATTAACTTCAAAACAATCTAACAATAACTAACGTTGACTGGCAAAACAAAACCGGAAACCGGAACTTACAACTAGAAGTACCAATTAAGTGTTAGATTGAAAACAACAAACAATGTTAGAAACTTATACTAATAATTGGAATAAATTCTCCAAACAAGTTAGATAATAAAAAATATAAATTTATTATACTCAAAACACTTACGAAAGTGTTAATTAATGCTTTATTGAAACGATAATAAAGCATATTCTCCAAACAAGTTAGATAATAAAAAATATAAATTAATTATACTCAAAACACTTACGAAAGTGTTAATTAATGCTTTATTGAAACGATAATAAAGCATCGCCAACTTTACGTTTCATTCAACACCTCGTTCTGTTGCTGTTTTCGTAGTCTTTTATATCTGAGTGACGTACAGTCCCGTGTTGCTTCATTTACATACTTATACATAACAATGATCTTTACAAAAATTCATTTGTAACTTAGCCAATCTTATGTTGATACAACACCTCACTGTGTCATTGGTTGCTTTCGTTTTTATACCAGGTGACTTACAATCCTGCACTTTGCTCATTTGCATAAGTTCGCATAACAACATCAAAGTTATTAGCTTACAGAGTAATTCATTCATGTCATCCTCTTTACAATCCAATCTTATGTTGATACAACATCTCACTGTGTCATTGGTTGCTTTCGTTTTTATACCAGGTGACTTACAATCCTGCACTTTGCTCATTTGCATAAGTTCGCATAACAACATCAAAGTTATTAGCTTACAGAGTAATTCATTCATGTCATCCTCTTTACAATTTATTTATAAATCGGACAAAACATTGATACGGATCATTCTTACATTAACATATCGGATCAGTGATAAAATTAGTTAAATTAGATGATGAAGTCATTACCTGGGAAAGCTCTTCTGGAGACAGTTCCCAATTCTGTAACACGTGATTGCTAACTATGATGACATTAACATATCGGAGCAGTGATAAAATTAGTTAAATTAGATGATGAAGTCATTACATGGGAAAGCTCTTCTGGAGACAGTTCCCAATTCTGTAACACGTGATTGCTAACTATGATGGAGAAGGTGGAAGTAAATCACCTCGTAAACTAAAATATAATACATTAGATAATAAGAAAATAACGATAAATAATAAAGTGTATAATAAAATAAAATAAGACAGGTCAGAGTTAACTTCCTCCTATGTTAATTGATTGATCAGTAGGAAATTGTTAGTTTTAAATGTTTTTTTTTTGTATTTTTTTTTCTTCTTGAAAATACTTACTGGTATCATTGAATAAAACAACACGAGAAACAAGATGATGATAAATAAATTCATCACAATTTAAATGAGAAAAATAATTTTAATCAAAGTGCCTTTTTTGGCCAATTTTGGCCCTCTTCAACAATATATGATTTAGATCCAATGTAATAGCATTAGATCCAATACATTTGAGAACATTTTTCAAAAAATCTGTTACCATAGCAGCATAAACATAACAAGACTATAAATATCATTGTTAACTAACTTAAATAATGATTAAATAGAATAGAATTAAATAATGAGATTAAATACTTATTGGTGGTCTCTTTTTCATTTGTTTCTGATCTGTTTTTTTTTCAAATGAATCTTCATAGATAATTGACTAGATTGGACCCATGGAATTGCTTTGACTTTTCACTTGAACAGGAGATTAAATCCAAGTCCTACAATTCAAAATTTATTTGAGGAGTCCAGGCTAAGCCTATTGACTCCTTTTCTCAATATCTAGCTGACCTTTCTACAGTGGCATACAGCCATGTTAGGGCTTGAAGTGGCCCACTAGTTAGTAATCACTGAGATTGGAGTGTGTTGTGGGGATTATGATATTAAAAAAAATCTTCATAAATTAAGTACTCTCTTTCTTTATTGCCTGTTGAAGTATTTACATCATAAAACTGCATTTTTTAAAATGCATTAGAAACATTGTTTTATTTACCAATTATTAACAAAAATCTTCATAAATTAAGTAGTCTCTTTCTTTATTGCCTGTTGAAGTATTTACATCATAAACTGCATTTTTTAAAATGCATTAGAAACATTGTTTTATTTACCAATTATTAACAAAAAGTTACAGAATTGCTTGAAATTTTTATTGTATTTTTTTTGTGCTATTTGCTGGTAAGCCAGTATATTAATTCATTAGTATTGCAAATCCTAGTTAAACTCTCTTATAGGGGCTTTTGTAATGGCTAACTATTTAATATGCACTAAGAAAAAGTTAATTTGAGAGAAGTGGATTATACTATTCCTATACAAAAAAATAAATATTTCAAGAAAATTTTTAAATACTATATTAAAAAACTTCTTAATTTAGATATTAAATAAAAGCAAACAATAAGCCAAATAAGTAAGATAAATCGTTTCTTCAAAAACGTTTTTGGCTATCCACGTAGAGGCAGGCTATGTGGATAGCCGAAAACGTTTTTGAATAAACGATTTATCTTACATATTTGGCTTATTGTTTGCTTTTATTCTAAATACTAATTAGGGTTATAGATATTCTGCAGTTTTATAAAAAGACAAAAAAACAGTTTAACTCTAGATAGAAAAATATAATACAAATAAAGAGACATTTTTGACCCCTATCAACTGGTTTATATCAGCTTGCTTACTAAAGTTGTAAGAAATCATTTCAAAGAACGGAGTGATCACCAAGTTGTTTATATTTATATTTGTTAATAATTGCTAAAAGCTATTAACTGGAAAACTGTGATAGAATTCTATTTTCTGTTTTGTTGGGTTAGAAAAAATTTTTCATGTTGTATTTTGTATCAAAATCATAAATATGTTATTTGGTTAATACAGATTGTATGTAGCATGAATCTTACAAAAATATATAGGAAGTTTATAACACTTCCCATATGTTTTTGTAACATTACTTCTTTATTTTAAGTTAATTTTAAAAAATTAACTTAAAATAAAGAGATAATAGTGTAAAAATATATAAAATTAACATATAGGAAGTTTATAACACTTCCCATATATTTTTGTAACATTACTTCTTTATTTTAAATTAATTTTAAAAAATTAACTTAAAATAAAGAGATAATAGTGTAAAAATATATAAAATTAAATTGAGATAACTTAAAAATTTATAAAAAGTAAAATAAATCCATATAATTAATGTGCATGAAAAGATACAAAAACATGCAAAGAAGTTTTAGTATTAACATAAAAAGATATTGATATAAAAATATATAAAATAAAACTGGGAGAAACTGTATAATAAATATTTACTTTTATGCATATGTATTTGCTATAGATTAGCATGAAAATAAACAGCAATTAAATATCATAGCAGCAAAAGAGCCTACTATGAAAAATGTTAAAAAATAAAAATAGTAAAATAAGGACAAGAATATGGCATTTTACTTGACATTGTAGTAAGGATATATTAACAGATTTTATCAATATATAGGACAATGACAATAGTAAGAACTATAACTTGCACCTGCAGGTGTGTAAAGCCATATTTAGATAACTAGCCTTTGTGTGAAAAATGTGGTATAATAGCTACACTACAGCGTGCTAGCATTACTTTAAAGACCAAAGACAAGCATTAAAGATAGTAGTATACCTTTAGAAATTAGCTCTATAACTTAAAACAATTATTTGCATAAAAAATTATTTTTAGATATTTTCTAATTTATGTAAGATATTCTCCCTTTTTCTTGTTTTTTTTTTTTGAGATAAAGAAACTAAATATGTACTGTGTGTTACAATCATAAAAATAAAAGAGAGAAAAGGGCCAGGAATTTTTAAGAATTATTTTTTGTTTTGACTCGCAAAAAATTTAGTCTCACCAGGTCAGTTATTTCTAAAAATCAGAATATACTTATAATTATAAATGAATAAATATAATAATTAATGGCTAATTAGATTTTAAATATGTTCTTATACTGTTGGACTGATTTTAACTATTAAATAAAATTATTAACCATATTAACACAAAATTTGTTGCATTTTTAATATAACTACTCATAAATGATACATCAATTAATATCTTATTTTCAGTCATATAAAAATGATGGACATTTCTCTTTATTCATTAAAGATTTTTGTCACATCTTTAATCATTCCAAAATAATGGATATATTCAAAAATTAGTTCTTTCTAGAACAGTTTATAAAATATTTAGATAATATTATTCAATTTAAAATATTAATAATTAATTTAATATTCATATATAAAATGTGATTATTGAGATAACATTAGTAAATATAGTATAGTAACATTTAGCAGTGAGAAAGTAATTAATTACTTTTTTTGGATTTCCAATTATTGATTTATGTTAAATGAAAACTTTGGATTTTATTTTGAATTTTCTTTTATTAGATTTTCTTAAAACTAAATCTATTCAATAATCTATGTAAAATGTCAAAGTAAAACATTTCCATTCTTTGATTTTGAATTATTTATAATAATCAATCTCCTCTGTTTGAAAGCATAAAAGATTCAATTAACATTTCCTTCCTCATTATTCAATGCATTATAAAATCTATTGCTTTAAACATTTTTAACACATTTTAAATAGAAAAATATAGTCATTTTCAGCTTACTTTTTTTATAATCTCATTATATGTAGTGGGGCACCTGCATTTAATTTATCTTCTAGTAAATTTCAGTTTATTTACCTTATTAATAATTTTATTTGAAATAAGTTTTTTAATTAATACATTAGAGAAAATATAATTTATGTTTAAAATACTGTTTGCTTTTTGAATAAAATTCATTTATTGGATTAAAAGTAAGTAGAGTTTAAGATCCTAAGAAGTAGAGTAAGTTTAAAATTTTATGATCAATTTTGACTCATTATTTCTAATTTTATAAATAATGAAATTTTATTAAATTTAGAGGAAAAAATTTTGTTTCATGAATTCATGATGCCTTAAATAATAATAATACAGTTTAAGTAAAAGAAAGTGGGATTAATATCTTATTTCCTTTATCTACACTGCTAGGTTTGTTAAAAAACTATTTTTAGGAATAAGATTGATAATCTGCATGTAGTTATTTAGTTCTTTATTATATTTTTTTAATTATTCTTCTAAAAAATGTATTTTTTCTGTTTATGTATTTTAATTAGCATAATATTTTTATTATTATATTATACTGTTATAAAATTTATATATATTTATTTTACATATTTATAATGCCAGACATAAATGATATTTTATAATCCAATTTTCCATTCTATGTTCTGAAGATAAATTCTATACAGAAAGAGTGTACTACTATCAGACATTATTTAAGCCCAGGGGGTGCTCACTTTGATGCGCAGAATGCATCGCTTTTAGTTGTTGTGCTCATGACGTCGTCATCGAGACACACTCTCTCTGACTAGCATTGACAGCTATATACAAACAGCATTTCATCGGCTATAATTTGTATTTTTTATATATTTGAGCGAATTTGAATCTTGTTTTTCTTTATTAAAGTGTTATAGAATATATATATATAAAGACTTATATGAATAACATTGTGAAGTTTTGTGAAAATATCGAGCGTAATGTGGTTCAGGATCTATGCAGAATTTTATCATGTCAAGTTTCCATCGTGCCTCGAGATGATAAAATTATATATGAGATAGAGAATGTCCATAAGGATACGTCAGGTGAATGCAGAAGCAAAGGCTTTAAGGCAGTGTTTCTCAACCTCCAGTCTGCGAAGAATTTTTACCTGTCCGCGTTAAAGTTTTTCAAAATTTAATTAATAGTTCATGCAAAATGATTTCATATCTTGTATAGTTATGTATCTCATGTATCATAAGAATCCAAATATTTGCATTAATAAGAATCAAGATTCAAATTGTTTATCAAAGTATTAAATATTTTTATGAGAGATTTTTATATTAACAACCTTATGCATTTACAAGTTTTTGAAATATGTATTATTCTGTAGACGTATATTGATATTTAATGCATATATTTCTAAATTGTTCTTTTATTAAATTTTAAAATAATGTTTTGAAAGATTCAGTCATTAAAAAAAACATAAAATTAAATTTCAATAATGTTAAAATTTAAAATGAGTTTGAATTGAAAATTCAGAATGGGATGCTTATAAAAAAGTTACTTTGCAAGAATATTTCAGTTTAGAATTGTAGAGAAGAGGGACTGAGCTAATATTAAATGCAGTTTCTTCAAATTAACTTCCTATATAGCCAGCTGGATTTGCAGTTTCTTCAGAAAATAAATCAATAATTTTATTTTTTATACTTTTATAAATATTAATTAAAGAAGTTATAAGAAATTAATTTTGAATTAATTTTCATAGCTTAAAAATAAATTTATTTTTATAACTTTACATTTATAAATGCTTTAAATAGTAGTAGCCTTTAAAATTGGGTTAAAGTGTTATTGATTTTCAGAATAAATTTATCTTTATTGTGTTTTCCTATGATGCACAGATCTTAAATGCTTTTAACAGTCAATAAATCATCTGCTAGAAAAGAAGAGAATGAATATATCAATACACATTGTATTTTTCTGATTTTTAGTTTTATAATTCCAAATGTGAATTGTTTTATATTTTTAAAATATCTTGAATAAGTCTCAGATATCTATTATTAAGTTTTATTAAAGCAATGAGATTAATGTAAATTCATTTTAATTTCATAATTAGTTTTAATCAACTAAAGATGGAAAGTTTATACCTCATTGTAAGTAATAGGTATGAATTTGTTGACTTAATTGTTTAATATGTTTATAATTTATATCATCAATGATATTAAAATTTGTATCAGTCAGTTTTTAATACAGATACTATAACAATATATAATTCATAAATATTATTGTATATTGTTTTAATAATTATTATATGAAAGTCAAGTAATTTCATAGATTACTCTAAAAATTTTAATTAATGAATTTTTAAGTTATTTTAGATTTTGCAAAGTTACAATATTGAAAACTATCAATAATTCCAAATAAACCTAATGGTTTTTACAACTTGCAAATCCAGAGTACAGCCTGGCCAGGTCTACTAGTATTGGAAAGTAAATTTCTAAAACAAACTAACAAAGCTATCACTGTATGACAAAACAAATAATCATAAACTGGAACTTCATGGTTGTTATACTGTAAGTAACAAACAAGTGTTAGAGCTAAATAACAAAAAGTCATTAATGCACTTATAACTAGTAAATTAAATAAATTAAAAAATAAGTAATGTTAAATAGTAAAAATAATTTATTGAATCTAAAAATACTTACAAAGTATTAAAAAGCTTTATTGAAACAATAATAAAGTACAAACAAATTAATAATGAAAACTTGTTTAATTATCGATCCAAAGATTTAAAACAACAATAAACTTATTAATCAGAAATAATAAGTAATCTCAAAATAATTTAGTCTATTACAACACTCTAATACCAAAAAAGTAATCACTAGTTAATATTGAAAGTCACTTATACAGTATGCAGTCATTGCTCTAATGACAAAATTTTTTTTATAGCAACTTTTACAAATTCCATTCTTGGCTCATTTACTTATATTTGTGCAATAATTTCAATTTCTAGTTTATAGATAAAATAATTCATGTCATCCCCTTTACAATTTGACAATTATTATTTACTAATTATAATTCATCAATAAGAGAGAATTCTTTAATTCTTCTGCATTTCAAATTGGATTAGTGATGTTATTTTAGAATAGATGATATCACAAAAAATAAGTTCATCAGGAGATGGAAGTTTCGTTCCATAACTCGTAATTTCTAATTTCCTGAATGCAGAGAAAGTGAAATGTAAGTTAATCTTTAAACTAAATAAAATATCCAAAATAACTAGAAAAGGTCTGGGTTATGTCTTTACAATTTTATAAATATTATAAATTAAAATATATCTTTTCAAATATAAAAATTATACATTATAAAAATATAAAAAAATATTTAAAATTCCTAAACTCAGCACTACAAGCAAGCATTTTAATAGTTTTATTCTTGTAAAACGTAGTGCGTGTATTGCGTGTAGTGCTGAGTTTAGGAATTTTAAAGATTTGAAGTTAGCAAGTTACATTTCCTTATGGTTTATATAAAAAAATATTCTTTAAATAAAATAGAAGAATGATACTATAATTTTTACTGTAAATATTTTTATAAGTACTTAAATATTATTTTTATATGATTTTTTAATTATATTTGGAACTGTATGTTAAGCAAGAATAATTATATATTCTTTTGAAGGATCATTTTTATATGAAAATAATAAGGCTTTTATTGGTGATAAATAATATTATCTATATTTTAAAAGAATTAATTTAGAGAAAGAAACATCTTTAAATTTAATATATTACTTTTCAGGAAAATTATTAAATATTATAATTGTGGATATTGTTAATTCTTGCATCATGTTAAATTTTTACATGCTTACTATTTGATAATTAAAATATCACAATCTCTTGCTTTAATTATCCAAATAAAGTTATAACAGCACTCTAAGCAAACTCGTACTTGTTTATGGAAATGTAAAGTTGAATATTGAAAAAGATAATTAATTATTTTTATTTTATATTATTTAAGTTGAAGGATATTTAATCTAAATGAATTTCCAATTAGTACTCGAATTGTTTTAATTAATAATGCAATAATCTTAAAAAAATTTTCTTCTAGTATAATCTAATGACTTGCCTCAATCAGCCGGATTGACCGCGTGGAACGCTTCGGCTTTCCACTCTGAGGACCCGGGTTTGAGTCTCAGGTCCCACCTCTTGAAAATGTTTGTCATGGGGTCCGGGCCCGGCACGTCGATCTCCGTCCTCCACAATCCGGATGACTCCTCCGCAGGGGTGGGCAGCCTGTGGAAGGGCTTGTTTCGCCCGCCACTTAGTACTCTTACTGAGTGGAAAGTGGCGTCATCTATCGACAAATACATAGTATTCTACCTGAATGGAGTGTGGCGTCATCTGTTGACAAAGTTAGTATTCTCCCTGAATGGAAAGTGGCGTCATCTGTTAACAAAAATAGTATTCTTCATGAATGTAGTGTGGCGTCATCTGTTGACAAAAATAAAAATGGGTCTGACAGGCCGGATTGGCCGCGTGGAATCATTTCGGCTTTCCATTCTAGAGGACCTAGGTTCGAGTCTCGGGTCCCACCCCTTGAAAATATTTATCTTGGGGTCCGGGCCCGGCCCGTCGATCCCCGACCTCCATAATCCCACTGATCCCTCTGCAGGAGTGGGCAGCCTGTGGAAAGGCTTGTTTCGCCCCGCCACATAGAATTCTACAAGAATGGAGTGTGGCGTCATCTGTTGACCAAAAAAAGACTTTCCTCATTGAAACAATCTTTAAAATTGATAAAATTGATTCTACTTGTAATGTTAATTATCTTCAAACTTAGTCTCTGATATAAGTCTAATACGTTAGTAGTAAACGGCAAAATTTTTAAAATTTATTTAAATATACAGGTAACTTTCATATAGCACGGTAGATTCGTTCCTAAAAACCGCGTGCATGTGTCAAACCGTGTTATATGAGACATAGAACCAATACAAAAAAGGAGTTACATTCCAAGACCAATTAAAAACAAATGACTTTCTTCAATTCCACATAAAAAACTCAATTTTTATTAAGAATATTAATAACACGAAACATAAAGAAAGAAAAAATATATACAACGTAAGACCCCGAAAAAATATACGTAAAATAAAATAAAGAAAAAGTATACAGCCTATATATATGTTACCAGCAAAGTATAAAATGCAGGCATTCTATAGAATGTCTAGGCAATATATAGAATGCATGGCGTTTTTAGGCAAAGTATGAAACGATTAATATTACATATACTTTGCCTAGGCATTATATAGAATGACAAATGCTATTTAGGCAAAGTATAAAATACTCCCGCTCAGTGCCGGAACTAAGCCTATTCGACCGATTGCACCAATCTTGCCCGCTTTGAGGCAAAATGAAATCATGAAAAGACTAATAAATGAAAAATAATCGTTTAGATTTACTATTATAGCTGGACTTTTATACTCCAGCCTTCAAACATCTAATTTTTGTAGATCCGCGAAAAGAAAATTTTTTTGAAAAAATTGAATGTAAATGAATCGATTTTATTTTAACTCTTGAAACATGTGGGAAAAATTTTCTATTTAAATTAATTAACATTACTTTTGCAGAATTTTGCAAGTTATAATTCTGTTCTTTTTAAAATGCTGTATATGCTGAGGATGATCTTGATAAACACGTATAATTCAAAAGTCTCTTGCTTTAAATATCAATAATAACACAAAATATAGCCCTCCAAGCAAGATAAGCAAGGTACGTTACAAATCAACTCTTGAGTTGATTTGTAACGTACAAATCAACTCTTGAGTTGATTTGTAACGTACTACTGAAGATGGACTTTAATTAGTCCGAAAACGTTATAGATAATTAAAACTTTGCTTATACCTTGCTTGGAAGGCTATTTTTTGTGTTATTATTGATGATCTTGATATTAGATTGAAACTACTATGTTATCTTGAAATAAATTTGTTTTTAGAAGTCACTACTGCCATTAGTGCTCTATAATTATTATTATTGAAGTGTTTTAGGCAATTTAAAGTTTGTTTCATATTTTCTTAGTTTTTGTTTGTATGCAAAGAATTCAAAAATATCTGTAGAAACTATTTTTTTCATTAGAAAGATTAGAAAATAATTCGTCCTATGAATTAATAAATTCGGATAATTTTCTTAAAAACATAAGTATTTTATCAAACTGATTGATTGCTAGCAACCTATTACATCAGAATGTTACAAAATATTAGGTATTTATGTAATTAATTTTGTAAAAACAAATTTACAACTTAATGTGAATGGTGAAATTTGTTATGCTCATAATTAATTATATCATCAAAATTTGATTAACTCGGTAGTGTACGTGTAGACGAATAACATCATCAAAATTTGGAGTAACTCAGTAGTGTATGTGTACATTTGCAACGTATCCATTATTTTACACTACAAAGTATCCATTATTTTTTCTTTTTGAGTAGAATTTTACAAATGTGGGCCTTGAAACTGTAATTTTTTCTAATTTATGCAGCGGACCGGATCTGGCCCACAGGCCGCCTTTTGCTCACCCCTGCTCTGTACAGTGCTAATTTATCACAAAGATATAACAATAAAAATAGTTATATTGGATGACACATGGTAAAACAATTACTTACCATCTTGGAAGATCCAGGTTCAATTCCTAATCTCACATTTCCAGTTTCTTATTAAGTTTATTTTAGTTCCTCAACTAAAATTAACTTAATAATCACAAAACATATGCTTACAGAATAAATAATAAAATTAGAAAAAAATGCACAAAAATATATTGCATGGAACTAGAATTGTTGAAACTCTAGTGTAGGGGTGGGCAACCTCCAGCCCTCAGGCCACATTATTTTATTATATCTAATACCAACGTTATGTATACTTACATACCTGTATCTTCTCTTTTTTAAATAAATACTTTTATTATCAATTGTTTTTGTCATTTTCTTCGTGGTCCACTATAAATTTTTCTATACGGCCCCCTACAAAAAAAAGGTTGCCCACTTTTTTTTAATAAATACTATTATTATCAATTGTTTTTGTTTTGGGCCCGTAGTCTCACCATTCTATTATCAATTGTTTTTGTTTTGGCCCGTGGCCCACCATAAATTTTTCATACGGCCCCTCTACAAAAAAAAAAGGTTGCCTACCCCTGCTCTAGTGTTTTAAAAGCTTGAGTGATGAGCTGATATTAAGAAAAGTTCAAGTACCTGAGATTTTTAGATAAATATTATTTATTAACTCATTTTGTTTGGAAGTCAACTAATCACTGGTTAACTTAATTATTAACTTGTTATTGGTTAACTTAACTTAATTGGTCTGTAATGAAATAGTTTTGTGCATATATATGTATCTACTAAATTGTATGTATTATAGTTTTAATATGTTACATTATTCAATTTCATTAATATGTCACATTATTCAATTTCAATATATGTGAATAATATCATTGTTCATGAAGTCACATATAATGCGACCTCATGAACAATGATATTATTTTGCAAAGCATGTTAGCAACCCTTGTAAAATAATATTCCTAAAAACATCAAGTTTGTCATATACCACATTTTTGAGATCTAGGTGCATTTCCTTATTTATTTCCATCTTGAATCTTTACCATTGATATCATTGCTACTGATCTGTAATTGCCATTAAAAACTTTAAATTTTATTATAATCTTCCCTTCAATTCCGAATTCTCCTTGTAACTCTCTGCTCAAATTATAATTCAATCCACCAGTTAAAGGCTTTTAGCATATTTGGCCCACTACATCAAGGAAATTGTCCTAATATAACTGATGAAGAGCATAAATCTGAAAATACATCTTTTCTATAATGAAACATATTAAAGGGCATTTCAAATTAGATGTTTGCTAATAAATATTTTTAGTCAAATATCAACCTATAAAGTATCACGTATTGTATATACTCAGTTCTTTAGTGGTATTCACACAGTTTATAGGATTAATAAAATTGAAATTGAAGCTATACAAAGTAATGTAAGCATAAGAATTAATGATAATGTAATATTAACTTAAAATATAATGAAAAAATAGATTTCCAATATCAAAAATCAAATAAATATATTATAGGAGCATTTTGGATAATTGATGCTATATTATATATATAAAATAATATAATAATTTTTTA
This sequence comes from Olivierus martensii, assembly GCA_000484575.1. Lineage (NCBI taxonomy): Eukaryota > Metazoa > Arthropoda > Arachnida > Scorpiones > Buthidae > Olivierus > Olivierus martensii. The sequence continues at coordinate 68,999 of AYEL01086364.1, forward strand.
AAATCATAGATCTATTAATTTATTTGATTTTAAACAGATTTGGTGTGCAGCTGGAGTTAATTTAACTGGAGGTAAAACATTAGATGGAGGTGATATTGTTGGTGCTAGTGTATTTTATTCATCTCCCCCAGAGAAAGAATTAACTGTTGAAAATGAAACTCTAACTGAAATAGAAAAATTAGATCGAGAACTAATGGTATCTTCTATTTAATTTTTCATATAATATCCATAATTAAATATAAGATTAAAGTAATTATATATATATATTAGTAACAGTATTTTAATATAGTTTTACCACAAATTTTCTGCAGCCTTGGATGAAGAAATTGCTAAATTAGCCATTTTGCTAGACCAGCAGAGAAATAACATAATAAGACCTTGCATAGACCTTGCATAGAAATAACAAATATAGGAGAAGTATAATTAATGGATCAAAAATGTATTGATGAATATCAATACATTTTTGATCTATTAATTATACTTCTCCTATATTTCTAAAAATATTATGGATTACTAGAAACTTAAACAAATACAATAAAATTCAGTTGTAATGATCATCTTGGGATTGAGTAGAATTAATATTTATGGATATTATTCATCATACTAATTAAGATATAAAACATGCACATGCTTACGAATGATTTTGTGTATATATTTATTTACATGCGTACTATATATCTTCCTTAATTTTCCCGTTTTTGTTCTATTTTTGATATCTTACAATATGAAATGTTGCATTAGAGAATGATGTACTAACCTGTTCATTATGACATTCCCATACAATTTCCTTTCTGCTATTACTAATAATTCTTGCAAATACAAGTCTTTTCACTCAAAACCTCTTCTTATAACTTTGGATCCCTCCCAATTTATGTCCAGATTGTATTCCTAAAATCTCTTAGCCAGAAATGTCTTCAAAGATGCCTTTATATTTTTCATTGATGTTCATTAATTCATTGTGAGAGATTTCTAGTGTTACAACAATATATTCCTCTTGTTGACCTACAGTGGGTGATCGGTTAATGAACATAATCTGTTCCAAGTAAATGTTCGTTATCCGAATTGTTCGTTAACCGATCATCGATTTACCATCCAAGACAATATTCGTTATCCGAATTGTTCGTTAACCGATCATCGATTTACCATAGGTTTTAATGAAATGTTCATTAACTGATCATCGATTTACCATAGGTTTTTATGGGAATTTGATTCCAAGAAAATGTTCGTTATCCAAATTGTTCGTTAACCGATCATTGATTTACCATAGGTTTTTATGGGAATTTGATTAAATTAACCGATCATCAATTTACCATAGGTTTTTATGGGAATTTGATTAATTCATTTTGGAGACCCAAAAAAAATAAATAAATAATTATAAATTTCTTATTATGTGGAGACCCAAAAAAGACATAAATAAAAAATTATATAATTTTTTATTTATGTTTATTTATATGTAAGACCCAAAAAAAAAAACAGTAAGAAATTATATAATTTTTTATTTATGTTGGACCCAAAAAAACATAAATAAAAAATATATAATTTCTTACTATGTTTATAACCCAAAAAAACATAAATAAAAAATTATATAATTTCTAACTACGTTTATTTAGCAAAAAAACATAAATAAAAAATTATATAATTTTTTACTACGTTTATTGCAAAAAAACATAGTAAGAAATTATATAATTTTTTATTTATGTTTATTTATAAATAATAACAATAATATATACATACATAGTCTTGCATTTTCATCTATTATTGATAAAGAATCTGACCAATATTGATTGCTTTTCTCTCTCCTTCAGGATAATAAAAAATCTGTCAATATCGATTGCTTTCCTCTCTCCTTTAGGATTTTTCGGAAGTGATTAATAGCATTATCGTGGTAGAGATCTCCAAGCCTGTTGACCTTAACCTGGTATGGGTGCCATTCTAACACCAAAAAATTGTAAAATCTCTCTCTAACCTTCTTTAACAAATCTTTGATTTGTTTTACGTTGTCTCCGAGTTCATTTTAATCGGGAAAACTACTTTTCTTCCATCCTTACCCATAAGTCCAAGAGTGCACAAGGCCTAAGCCTGTCATTCCGTTAGGTTAGTTAAGCCGAACTATCCTCATGGAATATTTTTATCTGGTGGCGGCCACTTATAGAGCCGCCATCATCACAGGGGAATATTTTTATCTGGCAGCAGTCACTTATAGCGCCGCCATCATCACAGGCTGACCAATACCCATGATGGGGTCAACCGGAACGTTGAAGGATGAGTTTTAATGGTCTATGATGGGGTCAACCGGAAGATTGAAGGATGGGTTTCAATGGTCCGTGGGTCAACTGGAAGATTGAAGGATGGGTTTCAATGGTCCAGACCCAGATCCCTGCTAAAAAATTGGAGGAGTTGGACCCCGGATCCTCCAGAATGGTAAGTCACAGCTTTACCACGCAGCCATCCGAGAGGAGTTGGACCCCCGGATCCTCCAGAATGATAAGCCACAGCTTTAACACGCAGCCATCCAGCAGTAAGCCACAGCTTTACCATGCAACCATCCGGCTGATCTGTCATTTGGTCGTCCGCGGGGTCCTACAGTTTGTTCTGTGAAGTGTTCGTTATTGAACAATGTGTTCGTTAACCAAACATAAAAATCTTTCGAAAAAGTGTTCGCTATCCGAACTGTTCGTTACAAAAATCTTTCAAAAAAGTGTTCATTATCCGATTTGTTCGTTATCCGAACTGTTCGTTAACTGATCACCCACTGTACAGTATTATTAAAGATAGGAATGTTACGAACTTCCGATTTTTGTTGTTAGAATATGTTTTTTTTATCATTTCTAACTGCAGAAAATACAATATTATTTCTTCTGGATGCTAATGTTACTCCATTTTTTTCTACTATCTTTCTAAGCAGTTTATATATAGCCACTTCATAGGGCAGTGCTATAAATATTTGTTGTTCTTATTGGTTAGAGCAGCGTTTCCCAAACTATTTTTATGATGGAACACTTCACAAATCCTGGAATTTTTAGAGAACACTTTAGTTATTTGATAGTATAGGTAGATATTAATAATAAATAAATTATGTAAAACAAACATTTATTAACAAATTGTAATTATGTAAAATAAACTAGCAACTCCAGTTTCAATTTGGCACAGAATTTTAATTAAATCATATGAGACATATTAATTTTCATAATTTTTCACAGAACACTTATTGATCTTCTGTGGAACACTGGTGTTCCACAGAACGTACTGTATATACTCGAATATAAGCTGATCTGTGTATAAGCTGACCCCTGACTTCAAAGTTTGAAAATTGGTAAAAATGTATAGCCCATGTATAAGCCTACCCCACACTTTAGCACTTTAAATTCAATAAAAATTTGAAAACAATAAATTACACAATCTTTGATTTTTAGTTACCGATATATTAATGCCATTAACAAAAATAAATATTTTATTGAAACTTTAAATATATACATATAAAATAAATTATTATAATATAGACACCAATATATCAATTTAAAAGGTAAACTTTTACTCTACCCGAAGCAATCGAGCCCATCGCACCGCCAACTCCAACCTGCGTTTCTATAAGTGTATCAGATAGCTGATGCCGCGCTACCTGATGGCACAATGCAGAAATTCTCGACAATAATCCAGCTAAAGTGATCCAACACAGCGTGCCTACATAAGATTCTTGGATTATTGTCGAAAATTTCTGAATCGCGGTGCATCAGGCAGCGCGGCATCACCTATCTGAGGCACTTATATAAATGCAGGTTGGATTCAGCTGCATGACTCATTCAATTGCAGCTGGTAAAGTAAAATTTTAACTCCAAAGCGAGATTGATGTTGGAGTATGACATTATCATTATGAAGACATAGCTTCAGAAATTATCAAGTTAACTAATAGTAATAATTTTTTATAATTTACATAAAAATATTTTCTTTTTATTGTTGTTATTGAAAATTAGGATTACAAATTATTCTATGTTGTTATTAATTTAGGCAAAATACAGCATTATATGATCATAACTACACAAGTAATTAAGATATAAGTTATCAAAGCACTGGCTATAATATAATGGAGATTATACCAAGTATTTTATTTTACTGTTTTCAATTCATAAGAATGTAACATTTGTATTAATCTTTTATAAATTTAATATTTATAGATAATTTATAATCCTTTTATACAAACAAATTAGTTCTCCAATAAAAAGAGAAAGAAAGGGAGTAATGTCAAAATTTGCATTGTATAATTACTATTTTAACTACTGTATATACTCGAATATAAGCCGATCCATATATAAGCCAACCCCCGAACTTTAGCACTTAAAATTCGATAAAAATTTGCAAACGATAAATTACATGACTTCTGATTTTCAGTTACCAATATATTAATGCCATTTGCCAAAATAAATATTTTATTGAAAACTTTAAATATCATATAAAATAAATTAATAATAATACAGACAGCAATATATCAATTTAAAAAGTAAAATTTTACTTACAATATAGACATCAATATATCAATTTAAAAGGTAAAATTTTACTTTACCTGAAGCAATCAAGCACGTCGCGCCGCCGACTCCAACCTGCATTCGTATAAGTGCATCAGATAGGCAATGCTGCACTGCCTGATGCGCCGCAACGCAGAAATTGACGACAATAATTCAGCTAAAGTGATTCAATGCAGTGTGCCTACATAAGATTCTTGGATAATTGTTGAGAATTTCTGCGTCGCGGCACATCAGACTGCAAGGCGTCGCCTATCTGATGCACTTATATAAATGCAGGTTGGATTGGGCGGCGCAACGGGCTCGATCGCAATAGATAAAGTAAAATTTTACTCCAAAGCGAGATTGATATCAGTGTATGACATTATCGTTAGAACGACGTATCTTCAGAAAATATCAAGTTAACAAATAGTAATAAATTTTTATAATTTACATTAAAATATTTTCTTTTTATTTGATGTTATCGAATAACTGTTTTCTTTTCTATTAAAAATTCATATTATCACAATAAAAATTCCATTAGAATATGTCTACGTCACACAGCTCCCAAGAGACTGTTCAAAGTTTCGTTTTCCCTATAGTCGAGTTGAGTTTGTATTCAAATCTTTGATCATATTTTAAAATGAGTGATCACCCTAATGATGATGTCATATACTGTTAGGATGATATGTGAAACGTGATTTCTAGACGTTAAGCATGCGATTTCGAAGTTTTGATTTTGTGTGATTTCTAGATGTTAAGTGTGCGATTTCGAAGTTTTGATTTTGCTTAATGAACTTTTTTGATAAACTAAAGTTATTTTTCAGTACAGATTTTAAATAATTATTATTTTTTCAAAACATTATTTTAGTTACTTTTTAATCTACTTTAATTAAATCATTAATGAGTTAAATATAATAAGTATTTATCGATTACTAATAAATGGATTAAAACATTTTTAATTTAATAATGATGAAAAACAAATACAATGGTACCTTGGTTAACGACGGTCTCGGATAACAACGACTTTGGTTAACGACGAGTTTTTGAAAGAAAAATATGTCTTGGTTAATGACACACGCTTTGGTTAACGACTCCTGATTATGTGAACTTCCGACAAAATACAGCTCTAAAACAGCTCGTCATCGCATCATGTGATTAATTAGCTCAGTCAATCGTTATTTTTATTAACAATCAATTCAAATCCAACAATATCATTACTAAAATTAATAAAATTATAACCATATAAAAATATATTTAACTAAATGATAATTAACATATAATAATGAAACAAATTATTTAATTAATTATCAATAAAAATAGACACGCAACAGTTCAGTAGTTTTTAGTTTCTTAAAGATGATTTCTAGACGATTATTATTTTATCCTAGTTTTTAATTTCTTAAAGATGATTTCTAGACGATTATTATTTTAAATATTTTTAGTTTCTTAAAGATGATTTCTAGATGATTATTATTTTAAATTATGTGAACAAAGTCTGATTCTATTGTTTGTGTTATATACTTGACACCTGCAACTTTTAGTTTTTTAAAGATGATTTCTAGACGATTATTATTTTAAATTCTGAAACAAAGTCTAATTCAATTGTTTATTTGTGTTATATATTACTTGACAAAAGTCTGATTTTATTGTTTGTTTGTGTTATATATTAATTGACACCTGCAAGTGGTGTGAATTCCATTGTTTGTTTGTGTTATATATACCTGCAAGTGGTGTGATGTTGCAGTTTTGGATTCCATTAGAAGAAGAAAAAAGTCTATCCAAACAAATCTTTTTATTATAATTAATTTATTATCTTAATTCATTTTTATCTTTAGAAAATAATTTATCAATATCATCTTGGAGCAGTGTTGCACATTGGACTATCAGGAATTTCTTGATGGATCAATGTGTAAATATGACAAAATAAATCTATCATGATATTTTAAAAATTCATTTGAGTATATTTTTTATGCCTATTTCAATTGCCAATCTACCTCTGGCATGCTGATTAAATTGAGAAAATTGAATTTATATATAAGAATGAAAAATTTAAGTCTGAAACAAGTGGCAAGAAAAAATAATTTGATTGTATAATTTAAAAATATATACAAGTAGTATTTGGCTTTACAATGGAGTTTGGTTTGAACCCATCATTATAAGTCAAAGCAGTTGTAAATCAGAAATGCCCAAAAAATTATGGATTGCCCACTATCAATATTTATTATTGCACTCCACTTTATTGTAATAAACTTAACACAAAAATACAAGAACTAGTTATAAAAATGATCATTTTTTTAATATAAAAACATTGGTCATGGACTTGAACACTTTGTCAATTGTATTAGTCAATCATAAAATTTATTAATGACATCCCTATAATCAGTGGCACCAAGACTGGGAAGTCAGAATAAATTCCCAGGGCCCATAGAAGATTGAGGGGCCTGGGCAGCTTTCTAACAGTAAGAATTTTTTCTACTTTTTTTAAAGTAACTGTGCACTATAAGATATATAGAATTAAAATTATTATAAAATATAAGGTAAAGAAAAATCCTTGTATTCTAAACAGTTAAAATAAGAACTAATTATGATAATTAGACATAAGATTTCATTGAAACAGAGAAGGAACTGACAGATTGACAGGGCTCACAACAACTTTTTTTAGAGGAATGGGACATATACAATGGAATATGTTTATAATGAAGATTGGAACCAGAAAATTTTTCATTATAACCAATGTGAAAAAAAAAAAATTTTTTAAATTGGGGTTGTTTCACAAAGTTAGTTCCGTGAGCCTATGATGATATTCTTCAAAAAAATCGATATTTTAAAGATTTTCTTTGAAAATATAATTAAAAAAAATAAAATTTGTTGAACCTCAATTTTTTCAAATTGCATATAGTATACTTTTAAACAGAATTTAAAGTGAATAAAATTTTGAATAATCTATGTATAAAATATATGTAGTAAAATCTCATCTGTATAATAATCATTGAATCTTTAAGCTTCTAATCAGTGTTTACAATTCGTTTTGTAGCAAATATAATAAATAAGTGATATTTTCCATATTTTTAGCATATTTTAAATGAGTTTTATCTGCATTTTTAATATTTATTATGGTTGTGGGAAGGAGCCGGAACAAATTAATCAATTTTCAATTAAATCCTATGGGGAATTGTGCTTTGGATAACGACGGTTTTGGTTAACGATGGTTCTGCTGGAACGGATTACCATTGTTCACCAAGGTACCACTGTATATATTTTCACTCAAATATGAGTCCTAGGTAAGATTCTTGATTGACTGTCGAGTTTTCGTGTCACGTTGTATCAGGCAGCGCGGCGTCGCCTATCTGATTACGGTATATAGATGCAGGTTGGAGTTGGCGGCATGATGCGTTCGATCGCATCGGGATAAGATAAAATTTTACCTTACCTTATTTTATCATATTAAAATAAATTATTGCAAAATTTCCTTCCTGGTCTTCAAGAGACGTTCAAAAAGTTATGATTTTGCTTATTACTTCAATTTCTCCAGCCAAAAAAATTGATTTTTTTGATCCATGTATAAGCCGACCCCAACTTCAGAAATTTTCTTCAGAAAAAACCTCGGCTTATACACGAGTATATACAGTAACTGCTGAAAAACAGAGTACACACAATTCTTTAAAAACAGCACTTAACAGCAGTTGAAAACAATAATTTAATTTTATTGTAACATTTTCAGTTGATAAACAACCATCTTCAGCACACAGAATAGAATACAAAGCTTTAGTTTGTTTTCAAACATATATCTCTTAAAAGAATACAAACTTTTAAAAGTTTTTAAATTAAGATTATAGAATTTCAATTATTAAACAAAATTACAAATGCAGTTTAAATATAATGCTATATATGTGTAAATATTTTAGTTTAACTAGGAATATAATGTTTAATTAGTGATTCAGGAATAATTTTTAATTATTAAAACTTAATAAAATTAATAAAATTAGAATTAAAATGGCCCGTATATGATAGTCAAGAACTTGCGTTAACAACTGGTTTTTTTCAAGGCATACTGCCACGCTACAGAAATATCTTTACTTATCTGTTCATTAATGACATATTTATACAGTCCTCTTTGTATTATCTCTAAAGATTATAATAATAAGCCTTCTTTAAAAATATTACATGGTTTCATGATTCTTGTGTCATTCCATTTTATTAGCATATTATAGCATCTTTCCACTATTGCTGTCCTTAGATTACCGTTTCTAATGTTGGCTTTATGTTCTTGTACTCTTTTTTTCAAATTCCTTGTTGTTAGTCCTATATACTCTTCCTGTCAGTTAAGGTCTTGATTGTATAAAGGTAAAACACATATTCCGGCTCTTTGATCTGGGGATAGCAGTTTTTGTCGTTTTGTAAGCGTTGGAAGATGGTAGCATTCCTTCTATAAGCTAGTTCTAGCTCTTGATTTCTTGTTAACTTATTTATGGCAGGTATTTCCCTAATTGTTGACAGTACTTGCAGAAATTTAGATGTTTGTTTGTTTTAGTAGTGGCCTTGTTGTTGGGATATACAGGGTTGCTCTACTTGCCTATTCGCTTTTAAGACTATCATAAACTGCCTTTATAAATCTAGAATTATACTCATGAGCCTTTCCTTCTTTTATGATCTTGTTATAAATTCTTCATTCTTAGCTTGGATCGTGGAACAGTGTGTTATTATGCATTTAAAATATGATCTAAATGCTGCCCACTTTAACTCTGATGGTCTGTTCACCAAGCTGGGATGATCATGGAAACATAAGTTGGTTTTCAATAAACTTTGGTGTTGAACTGTGTTTGCAAAGTCGCAAATTTGAACGAATGCAATACTATTAATTATAACTACGCCTAACGGTTGATTATTTAAGTTTATGATGCGATGTTATTTAAGTAATGTTGAATGTAAGCATACTGAAGAGGGACAGAATATGTCCGAAAACGTTATATGCTAATAAACGCTTATTACCTTGCTTATAGTGCTTTTATAATTTGAGTTCTTCTATAATTTTCGTAATGCTGAGTACCCCTCGTAAAAAAATGGATGTATTTTAATAACAATCAAAATATATTTATTTTTTCGGTACATACACAAAATAATAATAAACAAAAAATAAAATTATTGTGTATCCTAAATTAATATGTTTTTGTGTATGTGCAATAAAAATTTACGCTTTGATAAATATTTTAATTTAAAAAATTGAGTGGCGCCTAGTCGAAATCCACGCGACTAGTTACGGTTTTGTTTTTGGAGTTCGCTATGGCTGCTTCTACAAGTCGTAAAAGTGTTTTTGCCAGTTATATGAAGACGAAACAGAAGATGCTAAGAATTTGGTATCCCCACCAAATTCCAGTGCACCGCATACCCCCACCAAACTCTTCCCGTACCCCTGGGGGTACGCGTACCACACTTTGGGAAACACTGGATCTAGAGAATAGTACTGGATATACAATGTGTATCCAATAAATATTGGGTCAAAGTACAGGGGATATTCACAATAAAAAACATAAAATTTAGCATGGCATTACAATAAAAGGTTAAAATTTAGATAATAAATCATGATGCCATTGGATTAAATATGAAAAAAGTTAACAAATAAATTTGGAAAAAACAGGAAATGACTTCATACATGAACACCAATTTTACAAACACTATTTAAAGTGGAGGACCAGCAAATGTTTTCTCCAAAATATTATGGATTGGTACTAGTTTTCAATTTATATATTACTAAACAGCAGGGCAAATTCAACCCACATTCTGACACAAGCTACTACATTAAAAGTAGAGATCAAAAGGACTATAGAGGACAGATATTGATAGATCAAGTTCAGATTCCCTTATAAATTATCCTCTAGGTGGAAAGCAAAGGCATTTTCAAACAGCTAATCTGGCTGACCCTGGCAACATATTATTATTGTATTTGCATAATACTTAATATATCTTAGACAATCAGTTCAAAGTTTCAATCAGTTTATAAAAACTATGTTTTTATAAATTGATTGTTTAATATGTAAATTGGAATGAGAATGTAAATATGAAATATATAGATGAATATTATGCATTTTATATTTATTAAGTTCCACTTCACATACATCGAAGACTGACCGAAAAGTGGTGCATGTAGACACAAAATGACTATTATTCAATTGACAATTCAAAAAATAATCAAACATTTGTTGTAATATTAATTTATATCAGAAACAAAATAAGTTTTTCAGATATTTTGTTTCATTTTGTAAACAAACTATAATATTAAACTTACAATACCAATAAAAAAATGAGAAAATCAAAATCAACAGAATTAATTAACAAAGCTATATATAAAAAAATTATATATACGTAATAAAATCAATAATATAATGAATATAATGATAAGTAATAAAATCAATAATATAATGAATATATATGATAAAAAATGATATAGTAATAAAATCATAAAAATGATAAGTAATAAAATCAATAATATAATGAATATAGGAAAGATTAAAAATAAATAAACAATTAATAACAAAGTATTCAAAAATACTTTCAAAAAGAACCAAAAACAAGCAATCAATGTAAACAAAAAGAATCTCATATCTGTCAGTCAATAAAATAAAAGTTATAGTGTAGGGTGACTAACTCACAAAATAATAAAGGACTAGATATTTCATTCAACTTTCTAGAGATTTATTTATTTTTTTATTTTCTGGAGTTTTCACATCCTTTCACTGTCAAAGCTCTTAAAATAAAAACTCCAGAAAACTCAGCTTAACAGTTAATAAAAAGCAATCATCTTAAATAGAAAGATACCTAAATAATTGTCATCTGTTACGGATGAAAAAATTTCAAAAAAACTTATATGGATGCTAACAAATTTAAAATTGAGAGATTGGACTGATATGTGAAATGAATGAGGTATAATTATGTTTAGTTGACAAAAATCTCTCTAAAACACTTGTATTAAGATTAAATAAATAAAAAAATTCAGAATTTCTTTTCAAATTACTACTTTATAAATTATTTGAGTTAATATGATTTGTATCTTATTTTGATCTTAATTAAAAAAAAATGAATTTCCAATAATCTTCTAATACAGTATACTCAGCCCTCGATTTACACAGTAGATATGTTCCTGGAAAAACCGTGTAAAACGAGACACAGAATTCATACAAAATAGAAGGATATGTTCTCAGAAACAAAATAAGTTTTTCAGATATTTTGTTTCATTTTGTAAACAAACTATAATATTAAACTTACAATACCAATAAAAAAATGAGAAAATCAAAATCAACAGAATTAATTAACAAAGCTATATATAAAAAAATTATATATACGTAATAAAATCAATAATATAATGAATATAGGAAAGATTAAAAATAAATAAACAATTAATAAGAATAGATAACATTACATAATTCTGAAAATACACTCAGCCCTCGATTTACACGGTATCGTTCCTGGAAAAATCATGCAAACCGAAACCATGTAAAACGAGACACAGAATTCATACAAAATAGTCGTGTAAAACAAGACGCAGAATTCATACAAAATAGAAGGATATGTTCAGTTAAACTGTAAACCAGCCAATCTATCTATAAAAGATAATGAAGAGTCGAGGATATGTTTTTTATAACCGTGTCGAAAATAAAGAAAAGTCGAAGATATGTTCTTTATAATTGTAAAATGAGATGAAAAGTTGAGGATATGTTCTTTTGCATAAAATGAGATAAGGATTAAAGGAAAAAAAGGGGATTGGTTCATTAATCTGTGTAAAATGAGATAAGAATTAAAGGAAAAAAAGGGGATTGGTTCATTAATTTTTAGAGACAGAATTTATGGTTGGAAAAAAAGGGATTGGTTCATTAATTTTTAGACACAATTTAATGCTTATTTTTTCTTTATTTTTGAAAATGAAAACATAAACATTAATTAACATCGAATACGGCACAAAAAAAATTAACAATATTCCGTACAAATAAAAATAAAAGCATTCAAATAATTAACAATATTCTGTACAAATAAAAACAATAAAAGCATTCAAACACAATTAACAATATTCCGTACAAATAAAAACAATAAAAGCATTCGAGCATAAATAGGCGAGCTGCAAGCGTGAGTTGAGTTTAGTTGAACTGCGAAATTTGGACAGTACATAGTGAGCGATAAATTGTGAAAGCGAAAGTGGACTAAGAAGAGCTTTCTTGGACACAGTGAGCAATAAATTGTGAAAGTGAAAGTGGACTAAGGAGAACTGTGAGTTATTCTGAAATAAAGACATAAATTAGTGTTGTATGAGATGATTATCGGATTTTGTATTGAATTTATAGTGAAACAAGATTATTTTGTTGAAGAACTGTCAGTTATTCTGAATTAAAGACATAGATTAGTATTGTATGAGATAATTATCGAAAGTTCTTCTGAATTAAAGACATAAATTAGTGTTGTATGAGATAATTATCGGATTTCTGAATTAAGACATAGATTAGTGTTGTATGAGATAATTATCGGATTGTGAATTTAGTTATAGTGAAACAACATTATTTTGTTTTGTGTGAATAAATTGGACTATCGATTTAGTTATAGTGAAGCAAGATTGTTTTGCATTGTGTGAATAAATTGGACTATACGAAATGTAGCTTATATGAAACAAGATTATTTTGTTTTGTGTGAATAAATTGGACTATATGATTAGTGTTGTATGAGATAATTATCGGATTTTGTATTGAATTTAGTTTGAAACTAGATTGTTTATTTTGTGTGTAAATAAATGGGACTATATGAAATATAACTGTATTCACTCTTTATTAATCTGTTTGTGAATAAATTGGACTATACGAAATATAGCTGTATTCACTCTTTAGTGTAAATAAATTGGACTATACGAAGTATAACTGTATTCACTCCTTATTAATCTCTACGAACTCGTAAACCCACAAATGTGTAAATAAATTGGACTATATGAAATATAGCTGTATTCACTCTCTATTGTAATAAATTGGACTATACGAAATATAGCTGTATTCACTCTTTATTAATATAAATAGAATACTACTATACGAAATATAACTGTATTCACTCTTTATTAATCTCTATGAACTCGTAAACTTATATGAAATATAGCTGTATTCACTCTATTAATCTCTACAAACTCGTAAACCCACAAAACATGACAATATTATACTCTTTTAATTTATAAATGGCATAATGCAAAACAATCAAAATAAAACCCAAAAAAAATTTTTTTTGTTTTCATTTAAAAACCGTGTAAAAGCGAAACTGTGTAAATTGAGTGCCGTGCAAATCGAGGGCTAGGTGTATCTGACAAAATATGAAATGAAAACTATTTTATTAGAATTTGAAATTCTTTAACTTTTAACTAATGGAAAAGTGAGCCTGCTTGTTTTATGTCAGTTTAGCCGTTCATGATTCAATTGAAAATTATGCCACATGCAGTGTAGAATGAATATTGATAGTGTTCATGTTCTTATCTTAATGATGCTCATAACTGTTAAGCCAGTCACAAATAAGTACGCTGATTGAAATGGAAAAATAGATTTCAGAGCAATTTCACTAAATTTAGGCCTTTATTTTTACCTAAAAAGAAGCAAGTGATAATATAGTTTTGAAAATCATCTTTAATCCTTCATCAGTAGCTAGCTCCAACAATTTATTTTTAAAGCAACAGTTAAGACACCTTTAGTCAAATGAACAGATTTCAGATCTATCCAGTTCCTTTTCATGGATCTTCTTGTGCTGGAAAATAAAGCTCAAAACATTTTGTTAAATTAGTTGTGTACAATGATGATGCTCCATAGAAATGTAATATTAAGATCTTTGTTTGCATTGTAATGATTGTCACTAATTTGTGAAACATCATAAAAAAATTTTTTTTATATCAGTGTCTGGAAAATCAATATCCGATCTGTATTTATATTTTTGAATTTATTCCATTAAAATTTATAGATTATTAGTATATAATATTTTAAATTAATACAAATAAAGGATTGAAAATATAGAAGCTTATACTCAAAACTTTCCTGTCTTTTGGCCAGAAAACTGATTATGTATAAAATAAATAATAAAAATGTAATACAATATAAAAAATTGCAAGTCTATTAGTATGTAATTTTTTATATTCTTGAAATTAAACTATTATTTATAAATGATTATATTTTATTTAAGGATGCTGAACTATTGAGAGCTATCAGGAATTTTATTTGATATTGCAGTATGATATTTATTATTTTTTAAAATATTAATTGATTTTCTAACATTTTAAAAGTAAGAAAAAGATTTTATTCTCAAAAATTTTTTGTAATTATTTTAAAAATATAATTTGAAAAATTCCAGATTTCAAAAGATCAATTTGTTTCATTAGTGTACCTTGAAAAGTTACAAAAATATAATCAATTATCATAGTTCTTAATCTTTAAATCAACTAACTGATTGACAATTGAGTGATTTTAAAGTGTGTTAGCTTTTTATATAATTTTGAATTTATGCATAGATTATATAAAGGTATACACAGACACTGAATACTTTTTATAATTATTACTAATAAATTTAGTTGATTTCATGATTAGATATTTTTTTATAATCTTAATCAATGAATAGATATCTTTTTTACAAGTTTATAAATAATTTTTTAAATATTATATATATTTACCTGTAGCTGATAATGTTCCTGCTCTCTCTGCAGTTTTATACAAAGGAGCAATGTAATATCTAGCTGGTGGTTCATAATTAATTTCTGGTTCCAAATGTAATAATGGAAGAGGAGGATTCATTACTCCTGGTTGAGCATCACACAATTTCATTGTTAAAATATCAAAATCAGCTGCATCAAGATATAAACCATGTACTAGAACACCATTCTGAGGTGGATGAATCTAAGAAAAAAGGCATTTTTTGATTAAATCATATTACCGGGTAATTAATATATCTAGTAAATTAAATTTAATAAAGCCATGCATTAGTTACATTGACTGATCAGATAAAAAATTCTTATTGGGAAAACAAATAAAACATATCTGAGCCAGTATAAAAAATTTCTGGTCCTTTATGCTTTTTTTCTATCTGACTCAAGTCAAGTATTAGTTAAGTTTTACAATAAACTCAAGTTTCTGAGTTCTATCTTTAATGATATTTTGAATGCTGATAAACATTGAATTTACCTAAATCACTCCTTCATAATACAAGAAAAAATCATCAGTATTTAAGTACGTATTTATATTTTTATATAAAACTTTATAAAGTTAATTTACTAATAAATTCATATTTTTTCCTAATTTTCATTTATTACTAACATTATAACATTTTAATATAAAGTATTGGGCAGGTAAATTCAAAATTAATAATTTTGATAAGTAGAATAAAATAATGAAGGATCTTTTTATCTCAAATATTCTTTTTAAAATTATTATATATAAAACTTATCACTAACTTAGACAGTAGAAAATTTTGCCTTAAGGAGGCCTGAGAGATTTTTGGGATCCTATTAAAATAAATCTTTTTTTTTTTTTTTTTTTATTTTTTTGTTTAGTCCAATATTTTTAAATGCAAAATTATATTAAAATAAATATTCTTTTTTTTAGAAAATTAATTCTTTATTTTTAGAAAAATATATACAAGTATGTACCAAAATCGAATTTTGTTGCATTGTTTACCTAAATACGAGTCGTAATCACAGTATTCATAGTCTGTTATAAAACTATCAGGTTAATTATATGGGTATTCTTGGATTCAGAAATATTGTTGTAGTGCATAAATTTCGTTACAAATCATATCAAAAAATTAAATATGTATTACTATTATAAAATAAGGGGACCTGAGGCATCTGCCTCCACCACCCGTGCAAAAATCTGCCATTGAACTCAGATATTATATTCCACAAGAATTTTTATAATTTAAAAAATAAAAGTACTTTCAGCCCTTTAAGCAGGCCATCTTTAATTACAAATCACTTAAAACGCAGTTTTACAAAATATTAAAACAGAGAGAATACTTTTAAATTAAAATAAAAGTATTCTCATTATAAGTTTTTGATAATTCCTGTTTTTATCAATATTGTTTAATATTTGAAACAGCTCAAAGTTAGGCAAAAAACATTTTAATTAGTAATAAAATTATTTCTTGTTTATGTAAGCTGTGTAAATATTAAAGAGTATTCTCTCTGTTTTAATATTTTGTAAAACTGTGTTTTAAGTGATTTGTAACTAAAGAGGGCCTGCTTAAAGGGCTGAAAATACTTTTATTTTTCAAGTTATTAAAATTTTTTGTTGAATAGGGGTGAATATTGTGGAACAAATTTTTGTGGAATAGTCCAGCACTAAGTAGAACAGTTGGATTGTTTGTTTTTACTTTTATAAATTGAGAAAAAGTCTACAAGTTTAGTGACCAAAACTATTAAGTCTGCAATATATTTTATAATTTCATACTAATGTTGCTAGAATTACAGAAATTAATAATAAAAATATATAATATTAACTTACATTTAAGAGAGAATGATCATAATTTTCTTTAGCAGCTTTTAAAGATTTTGAAAATTCTGCTTGAGATAAATAATATGGTTTCACATGAAAATTAAAACTAAGTTGATCTATTGGAAGTTTATATTTCCTTGCATGATTTTGTAAAACTCCTGTTAAAAAACCTGCAAGAAGCAAAATATTATTTAATTAAATTTTTATTATTAAAAATGAAAATTAAAAAATTTTTGAAGCAGTTGTATTAATAAAAATATTTGCAACATTGCAAGGTAATAAATTCTTAACTACAACAAATTTACTTGAATTTTCAAATGAAATTTATAACAATTTTGAAAAAAAAGACATAGTAGGTGGATGATCATAATCAAAATATCCTTATTCAAAATCATCTGAAGAGATATCTAGCAGCCAAAACTCAATCAAATTTAGGACTACATTTCAAAACACATGGAAGCAATTTTATAAAAGCTTGCTTACATTGAAAAATGCATTTCTAGATATCTTAATTGTTTTTGTTTAGGTATCAGGTGCATTTATCTCTCTTGAGACCCTAGGCATTAAAGAATTTTGGGATCCCAGTGTTTGTGAATTAAATAAGGAAAAAACTAGTATCAAAATTATATACAATAGACTCCAGGTTATCCTAGATCAGATTATTAAGATTGTGGATTGACCAGGAAGTAATCCATAACCCAGAAATGATGATTAATTATCAATGTTTTATCTTAGATGTGCTATCTGAAAAATTTTTAAATGTCCCAGATAATTTCTTTATTGTATCTTAAATAATTAATGATAAAAATTAGAATCAAAATAAAATTACAAATATTGTAATAATTCCTTGTTCCAAATAAACCAATTTCTTGTTTCCTTTTTCAATAAATTATAGAATATATGAATATGTGTGTATACAATATTTTTGTTTTTTAATATTAAATACATATTGTCTATAATTCTGATTTTCCAGTATTTTGCAGATTATCCAGGGAATCAATTATCCAATGTTATTCATTTCCTGACTACTCTGGTTAATCAAAATTATATTGCATATATACAGTCGGATCTCTGTATATCGAACTTCTATATATCGAAAATCTCCGTATATCAAAGTTTTTTGTTAGTCCCTTGAAATTTCCATTGAAATTTGTTTCTATATATCGAAAATTTTCTATATATCAAAATTTTTAATTTCAGGGGCGAGGGAAAAGGATAAAGTAAGGAGTCTAGATTGGGTCTGGCTAGAAAAGCCAACAAATAAACAAAATCGATGTGTCGATTTGTACTGTAGAAAGAGTTAGTGTAAATTTCTAGGGCTTGTTTTGGTTTCAGTTTTGTATGTTACTTGTGTTAATTAGCTTAAAACCAAAACCAAAACTGAACCGAGAGATTTTAGTGCTCAAAACCAAAACCAAAACTGAACCGAGAGATTTTAGTTAGTCTTTGTTCAGCTCTACTAAAACATTTACCATGTCAAAGAGAAAGTCGTGGAAAAAGTGGAACTTGCTAAAAGATGTGGACTGTGGAGTGAGAAAAAGAATGTGCGCAGAAATTCGGGATTCCCAAAACAGAAAAAGTGGAATTGCTAAAAGATGTGGAGTGAGAAAAAAGATGTTGCACAGAAATTCGGGATTCCACAAAGTACAGTGTCCAAACAATACAAGAAGTGGGAATCTGCTTTAAAGTCATGAAGTTGCAGGAGCTGACAGAAAACAATTTAAGACATGTAAGTATGCTGACATGGACGAAGCAGTGTTGAAATGGCTGAAGATGGTGGGAGATAGAAACATGCCTGTCTCAGGACCACTCATAAAGGAAAAATCTTAATAATCCAATATATGAATCAAAGTTAACTCAGCCTTTCTAAAAAAGATAATTATGACATCATCATTCTAACGAGTACATTTAAGGTCCTAGAGAAAATGCACTATTTGTGTTAATTTAACACTTTTGTGATAGTATATCTTCAGAAAAATGGGAAACTAGCAGAATCAGGCATTTTTATAAATTTGTTTAGAAAATTTATTGTTTATATAAGAAAATGATTTTTTTTTTTTTTTTTCGTTGCGGGTTCGAGTCTCATCTTTTTAAGATTTCGATTTTTTTTTTTTTTTTATCAAAATTAAACAAAATATTAGGAATAGAATCAATACACAATGTATTAAATAAATTGTAAACAAGATTTTGGATATACTGTAATATGATTAATGAATAAGAAATTCACTATATTTTTAAAATACAGTCAATTTCTCTTATAATTTGAATGATTAAATAATATTTTTATCAATCCTCTTGATCCCAATTATGCAAGATTATTATTGGAATATAGTAGATTTTCTATTTTTTGTTAATTGATTATAGTTTACCATTAACAATTTTATGAATTTATCATAAAACTATTAATAGTATATTTGTAAAAAATGTATATTTTTTTTAATTTTTGAATCAGTTTTTAAATTTTTTCTTTTTTAAAAAAATTTGCTAAATTAATGAAAGAAGTATGGGTAGTTCTCAACTTCAAACAGTATTTAGTTTTAAATCTCCAAACTATAAGCTGGAAATACTCTATAGTTGGTAATTCATAAATATAAATATATTGTGAACAAAACTGTATTCACTAAGTTTATTATAATACTAAGTTAAAGGAACTAAATAGAAAATGGATGTTGGCAATACATCAGACCATTGTATATGGACTAATCACAACTTATTGATTTATAATCATGACGTAATTAATGACTATCTGTATTTACATTTCAGGTTTTCAAATTAATATAATATATATAAATACCTTTTTATAGCATGAAAGTTCTGAATCTCTTAATTTTTTTTCTGTTGTTCCTAAAGCCAATTCTACATTTCGGATTTGTCTTACTAACTGTTTAAATTCTTGAGGTTCCAGTGAAGCAATGTGGTCACTTCCTTTCCAAGTCTTGTCCAATGTCAAATGTCGTTCAATCACCTTATTTAAAAAAAATTAAAACGATTCCAATATTACAAAATTGATATAACAACATGTGCATTCATTTATTCAAATACAGTTAACTGCTGTCCTTTACTTACAAACTTAATAAGTTCATTGTAAGTATTTTACTGACTTGTGAGTATGATTGTACTCAAGTATGAATGAAAGTGCAGGTTAATGGATTCCACTAATTGGTATCAAGATACAGAGATATTGATAAGAAAAGAATTAATTTTAATTATATTTACAATAATTACAATAAAAATATCTTACATGTTAGTAACTAAGCTTAATCTATATATATATATATATATATAACAAAGAACGATGAGTTGGAATGTTAGCAATTATTTACATATTAGAACAAAAATAAAAAGTTCACTCTGTAGATCTTCCTTTACTAGTTGGAATGGTGAAAGTTCTTTTATAGGAGAAGTTGTCCTTGGCACAATGCAATTGGATTTCCTTATGAAGAGTATAATCCAACACACATGTGCACAAGCTACGGAGTCCCACATAAAAATCTCTCTCAGGTTGAAAAAGAGACGAGGGGCTGTCTTCCGGGAGAAGCGCCCTCTCATGACAAAATTTAAAAAAAAAAAAACTATTACTACTATTATTATTATTAAATTTTTTTTTTACAAATATAAGCAGTAATTATCAATGCAAATTATAAGAGTAGAGATTACAAATAAAGATAATAATATAAGATAGAATACCACATCATAAAATTTGTGCATAAGTGAAAGGATTTACTTTTATAGATAACAAAAAAATACAAAGTCTGACTTATAAAATTTAAACTTTTTTTAATTTTGTACTTTATAATTCATACTTCCAAATTCTCTTCAGTACATTTTTCAAAATAAATTTGCATTTATTTTTAAGAATTTTCACTTCACCAATACTAAAATGTTATTTCTTTGAGGCATTTGTTTTTTATTTTTCTTTCTGTATATATTTTCCATCTACCATAGAACATTTCTAATAGCTGTTTCAAGTTTGAGTCTAATTAAAAAATAATGTATTAAAAAAATCTTAACTTCTATTTTTTACATAATTTGTTTTTTCTAAAATACATTCAATTAAAAGGAAAAATTTTTGCCAGAAGTTTCACAGTTTTGTAATATTATGCTACAATATTAAATACTGACTAGATTTATGGAATTTTTCTGCCCATCTATTCAGAATTTTACACATTTCATAAAATATAGTTTTAAAATTTGATTTGATTAATATCAAATTATTTAATTTATTACAAAAATACAATGAATATTTGTAAGAATCACATTGATACTATATTTTTTATATGATGATGATTTGATAATTTCTGACATTTCAAATCAAATTTGTATGAATTTACAATTTATATAAACAACATGGTAGATTTTACTGTTACTTACTGTTGTTCATTTTATATCTATTATTTTTCAAATTTTTTATATAATATCAGATTTGTACAGTGGGTGATCAGATAACAAACACAAATTCGGATAATGAACACTTCCCAGAACAAACTATGGGACCCACAGACTGACGGAATGATAGGTGGGCCACATGGCTGTGTGGTAAAGTTGTGGCTTACCATCCTGGAGGATCTGGATCTCACTCCTCCAATTTTTCAGGAGGAGTCCAGGCCTGGCCTGTTGAACCTCTTCCTTCAACCCTCTGGTTGACCCCATTATGGGTATTAGCCAGCTAATGATGAATTCTATAAGTAGCTGCCACCAGATAAAAATATCTGATGTGGATATGGTGGCTTAACTAACTAAATGGAATGACAGGCTTAGTGCTTGCACATTCATGGAGATATGGATAAGAATGGGAGAACAGTAGTTTTTCCCGATTAAAATGAACTCAGAGACAACTTAAAAAGAAAAGTAGTTTTCCCGATTAAAATGAACTCGGAGACAATGTAAAAGGAAGAAAGTAATTTTTCCCGATTAAAATGAACTCGGAGACAACGTAAAACAAATATTTTTCCCAATTAAAATGAATTTGGAGACAATGTAAAACAAATCAAAGACGATTAAAATGAACTTGGAGACAACGTAAAACAAATCAAAGATTTATTAATTAAAATGAACTCAGAGACAACTTAAAACAAATCAAAGATTTATTAAGTTAGAGAGAGATTTTACAATTTTTGGTGTTAGAATGGCACCCATACCAAGTTAGTAAGAGAGAGATTTTACATTTTGGTCTTAGAATGCACCCATACCAAGATTGGTCTTAGAATGACACCCATACCAGGTTAAGAGATTTTACAATATTTTGGTCTTAGAATGCACCAATACCAGGATGAGGTCATTAGGCTTGGGATCTCTATGACGACAATGCTATTAATCACGTCCGAAAAATTCTGAAGAAGAGAGAAAAGCAATTGACATTGGACTGATTCTTTAATGGAAAATAAGCATAACAGATTAAAATGCAAGACTATGTATGTATATATTATGGTTATTACATATAAATAAACGTAGTAAGAAATTATATAATTTTTTATTTATTTTTTTGGGTCTCCAGAACGAATTAATCAAATTCCCATAAAAACCTATAGTAAATCAATGATCACTTAACAAACATTATCTTAGAACAGATTATGTTTGTTAACCGATCACCCACTGTATTTCAGAAAGGTATTGTTCTACAGCAAAATATAGAGTATAGCATAAAATAGTGTGTCTTTTTTTTTGTTAATAAACATATTTAAACAAACTTCTTGAAAATTTCTTAGTAAAAGAAAATCAGAATAGCATAAAATACTGTGTCTTCTTTTGTTAATAAACATATTTAAACAAACTTCTTGAAAATTTCTTAGTAAAAGAAAATCATTTACTGAATATAAAAGAAAGAAAAATTACACCTTTTACAGTGAACTGGCCTTGAAGACTTGAAAATGATTCAGCATTGAAATCATCTGATGGCCTCAACACTTAATTAAGGACATTTTATTATAAAGGCTCATGAGTTTTGTATAGCAATGGTTAATAACTTTAAAATGAAATTTTTGCACTTTAGTAATGATATGATTTTATCCTACTTTAAGAATAATTATTTTTTTATTTAAATAAAATCATCTTTATTGTTGGTTATCTTATTAAATTTTCACTATCAGCACTTATGAGCAGACCAGTTGCTTCAATCATACCATAAAATTCTTTTACTTTTTTAAATGGAGAAGCGCTTTCGGTTTACTTGCCATCTTCAGCTCCTTAATATAGGAGCTGAAGATGGATATATATATATTTATGTTGAGAATTAATTCTAGCCAATGCATTAAGTTGTGATAAAAAAATAAATAAAATTTCTTTGTTTGACATTCAAATTTCATAAAATTTTTCAAAGTTTATAAACAATCCACAGAGTAAGTTATTATAATAAATGCATGACTGCTTGAAACAATATATAAATTTATTAGAAAAATATGTCCAAAAAAAACACAAATGTTCATATTTATATATGAACATTTTTATGTTTAAAAATAATTTGTTAAATACTGTACAAATAGGAATGGAAAATGTATAGAGTGATTTACTATTCAAACATAAGATTGCTTTATCAAGTAAATATTGCTAAAATCTAAGCACTGACAGCAGTAGATCAATCAATAAAAAACTTTATTCGCATAGTACTTTCAATTACAATCACTAACATAGAACGGTTTAACAGAAAGAATCTGTTAAACAGTTTTTTGTTAGTGATTGTAATTGAGCGCTAATGATGATTGCATAGCAATTGAAAGTACTAGGCGAATAAAGTTTTTTTATTGATTAATCTACTGCTGTCAGTGCTTGGATTTTAGCAAGAGTGATTTACATTATGAATAAGCATGTCAGAGGCTTCTGTTCATCTATATATTTATTTATTCTGATTATAGGATCAAAATGCAGCAAACTCCAATATTTCTAACCAAGCAATTTCTGCAATCTCAGACAGTTTGATGTTTTAATAAACAATTGGCTCCATATTTGATAGCAAATATGGAGCAATTGTTTTATAATTGATTTGGGATATCAGTTTTTCACTATCTATAATCCCATGGGCTGGCTATCTATCTATTTCTGTAAACTATAACAAAATTTCCATTCTATGTGATTTTGATTTCCTATTTTTCAACTCATTTTGTGAATATTATTTTTGTTGAGATTTTGAAATGAAAGAAAAATTTTATTTTAATACATCTCTAACATTTTCTGCAGAAAAAATACTTCAATAAAATTATATTGTAAAAAATTGGGTTAGATTAATACTTAGAGGCTTCTTTAAAAAACTTTAGTAAAGAACTAAATGCAATAATACCATTTCTCAATTATAAAATTTTTGTAAAAGACCTGTTTATTGAACAGTTGAAGATTCAATAAAAATGCAGAATACACTTTGTTAAAAAATTTGATGGTGCCTTATTTTCCATTCAGCTAGTTCTCTATATATATTGAGGCATTTCAAGGTAGTGAGACTATTTTTTGTTGCTTTGATGCTGATATTTATACTGATAGTATATAAAATTTTGATGATGGATTTTATAATTTTAAAACAACTATTTATTTCAATAAATTTCATATCATCCCAATTCTTGAAATTTGTAAGTTTCTATTTTCTGCCATGTTTTTAAATGCAAAATTAGTAAGTTCAATTTATAAATAAGTGTATATGATCATATACAGCATATTAATGGCTATTATCATTTTGAAAAATCAGTTCAGACAATATGTGAAATGTAACATAATTAAATAAATAATCTTTTAATACAAGCTAAATTATATTATTTCCAATGCTGATCATTATTAATAATACTATATTTACCTTTGCCCCTAAAGCAACAGCAGCAATTGTAATTTCCTGTCCTATTTCATGTCCAGAATATCCAATTATTGTTTCTGGTAATTCACTCTTATATGTCTATATTGTTATAAATAAAATTTAATTAATTAAATACATAAATAGAAATTCTTAATAATTCAATTTAGGTAAAAAAATATGTACTTTCAAAACATTTAAATGTATATCTTCTGGTGGAGCAGGATAAGCACTTGTACATAACAAAAAACATAACTGTTTATTAATGGGCATTAGCATATCATACACTTTTCTAACTGTAGCCATAGTTTGCATTCCAGTAGAAATAACCATAGGTTTTCCAAATTTGGCAGTATGAATTAATTGCGTGAAGTTGTTTGCATCACCTGAACCAATTTTAAAAAATGGTATACCAAGTGTGTGCAGAAAATTAACTGATGGCTGAAATTTAAAAAATAATAAAATTCTTTTATAAAAAAATTTTTAGAAACTAAATGAATATAGTAGTTTTTAAAATTAAAAGATACTGAAAGCTTTTTAAAAATTAATTGTTTATTTATGTTTTTCTCAGAAATAATTTTTATTTGCTTATAAATCAACATATTAATATGTAGAAAATAAAGCAGCAGCAAAAAAATGAGGTGGAATAATGTCATATAAATGTAAATATACTGATTATGCAATATTTCATTTTAATAAGTGGTAATGGCAAATATAATAAATCAGGTACATTTTATAAAAAAGATATTCATTTTGGCATAGTATCAAGAGTGGAGTGGACTGGTAAACAGACAATTCCAAAACCACTACTGGTGTACGTGCAGGGGTTTACTGCAAAGGAATGAGAATGTCATATTCTTATTCCCTCAGACAGTTTGCCACTGTCTTTCAGGCAAAAAGCTATGCTATTTCTGCATGCATTAAAATCACTCCTGATATTAGATAGGATATAAAAATGTTTATTAACATATCAGATAGTCAAAGCTGCATTAAATGCACTTGACAGCTCCCACTTTACTTTGAAGCTTGTGTGGAAATGCCATCATCTCATTGTGGAACTGGCTACTAGAAACAGGATTCAACTTGTTTAGATATCAGAGCACAAGGGGATTGAGGGCAATGAATTGCAGATGGGCAGGCCAGGGAAGAAGCTTCTCATCTCTTTATAGTAGGAGTTCTTAACCTTTTGATGACTCCATACCCTCAATGGATTGTCTAATATGGTCCCATACCCCTTACGAAGATTCTATCATGTTCCATTCATGTACTACCCAAGTTTAAATTAATACATTAAATAAAATAAATACCAGTATCTAGAGATCGAGTCCCATACCCCAGAATTTGGTTCCCATAACCCCAAGGGTATGGATACCCCTAGTTAAGAACCCCTGCTTTATAGGATGAGCCTGCCCTGTATATCAGATCTGATGCATTTGGATGGGTTATCAGTGACTGCTTGGCAGCTCAGCCCTCTCCCATTGGAGATCTGTTCCTGAACTAAGGCAAGTAAAGACTTTTATTTTAGGTTCTTCTTTGCAGAGAATTAGAGTTGCTTGCATTGCATAGAAATCAAGCTAGGATTTTTAAAGGCACTGTTATCTTAGAAGGCATATTCACTTAATTGAAATTGATAATTCCAATTGTAGAAGATATCAGGGAGTAGATGAAACTTCACATTTTGTGTGAATGTATGGTCCTTTCAGTGCTAAGGAATGATCTTCTAGGATTGCATTTTCCTGCACTGAAAGATTTTTTTACAGTCCCATTGAAGAATATACTGTTTTTTTTGTGTTTCAACAAGATTTCTTATGAGATGATCCTGTTAGGATACACAATAGATCATTGGTTGGTTGCTGTGCTAGGGCTGTTTAAAGCCTTCTTTTCCTACAATTGTCATCATGTAAGTTAAAAATTACAAAATAATGAGAATAAAACATAATTAAATAAATGAAAACACAGCACTTCTTGCAGTAAAAAGTGCTGTGTTTTCATTTATTTAAGTAGTCTTAGTTGAAGCAGTTTAATATTTTTGTTAATAAAACATAATATTTCATTTTAACTTTTACAAGATTGTAATAGTGAGTAAATAACGAATTAGTAGTTAAATAACAGTTATAAAACCTAAAATGTTAAAAAAATGCTTTAAGCACACTTTACAAAACAAACCAATAAATTTACTGTTTGCTTTTACCTTTTGATATTATAAATAAGTTAATTTGTTAATTTAAATGGTTGCTATACTGCTTCTTTCCAGTTAAAATAAAAATATAAACAGTTCTATTTAGCATTAGAAAAGATTTTAATACATTTTTAGCTATTTTAATTACCTTGCAAACTTTACCATGTGTGTACTTATTAAAATGAGTAGAGAATTCTAATAATTTTTTTTTTGTATTTTTGTAATGTTCTGTTAATTTGTATATTTTCTGCTGAAGTTGGCTAAGTTTTTTAATCAAAAACATTTCAGATTACGAGTATTAAACCTTTTCTACTACTAAATAGTGTTGTATTTATTTTTATTTAATAAATTTATTAATCAACAATTTCAAAAAATACTCAATAGATAAGATTTATACTACTAATAATATCTCTCCACTCAGTTACAAAAGCAAATATTCAGTGAATAACAGCAAATGTAACGATGACATCTTACATGTTACTTCAGCAAACTGTTCTTGATTATAATTGCCTTTTGTTGGTGGCATATTATTCAGACCAAACATTACAGCATCTTTTAGATGGAAATTCATTTCATAGCCACATTTTTAGAAATGTGAGTGAATTAATTCCCCTTGAATATATTGTAAGATATACTGTATATTTATTTCAAAATGTATTACAAATTGAGAGATGAATATAACATACAAAATATTTAAAGAAAAAGAAAATTAAATCTAGATGCTTAATTCTATTTCAAAATTTTATAAATTTGTTTGGTCAAAGCATCTAAGAATATAAATAGCATCTTTCTTAAGTTGTCAGAATTTCAAAATCTGCATTTTTCCATTTAAATAAAATATAAAATAGATCAGTTAAAAAGTTAAAATATGAAATAACATTTGGTCTGTTTTCTTATAACTAAATAAATTAATAGATAGAGAGAAAAAATAACAATATTTTCAAGCATTTAACTAAAATTTACCTTATCCATTCCTGATGCTGAGAATGCAATATTGTGTTGATGAGCAAACTGACACAATTCATAAAACTGATCTTCATTAAATTCAAGATATTTTCGATGTTCTCCATAGGTTTTCCCCCAAGAATTTGATGACAAATATGGTCTTTCAAGGGCTGCTTTATTAAATCTTGCCGATAAATCAGTCTTTTGAAATTTTACACAATCTACATCACATTCCTGTACAGTTATTATTAAAATTACATTGTTAAAAATAAGATATTATATAACTAAAATTATTTAATAAAAACTTTTAAATGAAATTTAGTGTGAAAATTCTTGCACTCTATCCTTTAGAGTACAAGAATTTTCTCACTGTAAATTTCATTTAAAAAGTTTTTATTAAAAATATTTCAACATCTATTATCAAGCCCTTTTCAGTTATATATATTTTATTTAAAACAAATAATTATTAATACCTTTGCTGCAATAATCATCTTTTTAGCAAGATTAATATCTCCTTGATGATTCTGTCCAATTTCAGCAATAATAAAACAAGGATGATTTTCACCTATCCAACGATTAGGTATAAGTTCAAAATCAACACCCATTGTTCCTGCAGATGAGAAAAATATATATCAAATTGAAAGTTCTAAAAAATTGCAAAAACAGTCATACAGCAACTATTACAATTAAAGATTAAAGTGTTTGACTGTTAACTAGTAAACAGCTGATATTTAATATTGAACATTATTGATTAATGAACTTTAAAATCAACTTTTTCAAACAATGTATTTATTAATATAACTACAATTACATAAATTTGAAAATCATGAATATGATATGCATCAAATCAAAAATTTATATATGGGAAATTGAAATTTTTTATAATCGATAAAATTTTGCAATCCTTGCTTTCCTACGACAACAATATGCAAAATTGAATGTTGGATTTGTACGTTATGGTTCACATTTTGATTACATTAAGTTTTGAAGTACAATAGTTGAAATGTTCACTTTTGTTCCCGCGGAAAGAAAAAATATATTTTGGAAAATATTTGTACCTGCATATAAATTTGATAAAAACGAGGATATTCAGCTTTGGCATTTGCACACAACATGAAGATTATTTTGGCACATTATTTTCTTATCTTTGTTTACATATATGACAAATCTGTTAAAAATTTAAATTAATCCTTTATTTTTTTTGAATATTTTTACTAATTCTTTAATTTTTAATTAACTTAGAGTACAGTAATTAATTTAATTGAAGAAAATTTTGCGTATACTCACTTATTTTATTCTTCTTAGAATTTTTACGGACACCTGAGTTTTTATTGTAATTCTACTAAGAAATTTCATTTCATCGGTCATCATTACTTCGAACAAAATTCAAAATAGAAAATTTTCTGGACAAAATACTGTAATTACCATCATTTATAATTGTGCATTGTACAATTGTACAAGACCCAAGCAGACGACTATCCTGAAGCGGTAATTACAGTATTTTTTCCAGAAAATTTTCTATCATTTATAATTGTGCATTGTACAATTGTACAAGACCCAAGCAGACGACTATCCTGAAGGTATATTGTCAAATAGAAAAAGTTAGTGTTGCCAATAATACCAAAATATTGACAAATATTGAATAGTGTACAATGTGCAATATATGTAAAGTAAATATATAGTTGAATAAGACTTACCTATCCTAGATAGAAATAATTTTGTTAAAATTTTATATATCTTTGTTTTTTTTTTTTGCTGTTTTACGCCCCTTTCCAATCAGTGAGATTACTAAGGGATGGGGCCAATTCCAATCACGGGCTGCACCACACCCATAGAGGGGGACCGGATAGGTATCGCTAGGCAGGGGAAAAACCCCCAGATCCGGGATGCGAACCAGGGTCCTCCAGCGTGGCACGCCAACACGTTACTACTCGGCCATCCGGCCGCTTGTGCGACGTTATTATAACGCAACAGTAAGTGGTATTACAAAAATTTCGACATATGACCTCATCGTCGCACCAAAGTTTTGATTTTTCTAACTTTGCTTACATAGATGATCATTTATGACTATCAGAAATTCTCGGAAACCAGATTTTCGGGTAATGCCGGATACTATGGCTAGTACTTTATTAATAGTAATTCGCTGATTATGTTAGATCAATCACCGAATCACACTTGAAATATTGTTCGCAGCAGCCACTTAGAACCCATTATTAGCTAATAAGCACCCCATGATGGGGTCAACTGAAAGGATAAGTTTCGACAAGCCTAGTCCTGAAAAGCTGGAGATGGAGACGAAATCGAATAAAAAAAAATCCTCCAAGATCTGTTAGGAAATGTTGGTAGAAAGATATACAGTATCTGGCTGCTCATCGTCGTGAACAGCCAGATACTATATTACGGGGATCAATGGGTCGGATCAGGATTCCTCGTATAGATTCTCTGAAAGTGTAAATTGGATTGTATTGCTAACTAAATCTTCGAAGTATTAATCGAATTGAACCTAATTCATATCAAATCCTCGAGTCTGCTGGATTGGCAGCGTAGAAACGCTTCGGCTTTCCACTCTGGAGGACGTGGGTTCGAGTCTCGGATCCTACTTCTTGGAAATATTTATCATGGGATCCGGGCCTGGCCGTTGATCCCCATCATCTACAATCCAGCTGTCCCAACCTTTGGGATGGGCTGCCTGTGGAAGAGCTTGTTTAGCCTACCATTTAGTACTATGAAAAGTGGAATCATCCATTGATAAAAATAAGCCCTTGATCATTACAACGTCTTTGGATTCTTCATTAACTGAATAAGTTCGGTATTTTGCAATTAACCTAATTAAGAATTGCGCCATCTACGATTTAATTATTTATAGATTATTTGGCATGTATTAGATAATGTTATATTGCTGAATTAAACAAAGGATTTATTTTGGCGATGATTACTTCAGAGATCAAGAGTTATAACTCGTGATGGGATCAAAAGATTGAAGGATCGGATATCATGAAAAATCTCGAGGTGTAGGACTTGGAATTAAACCTCGTTCTAAGTTGTAAATCAATGTCTTACCAGCCTGCCCAGATAATTTTAAAGAAAAGAATGGCGAAATATCACATTCGTAAATGTGAAAGGTTATATTTAATAACTTAGAGATTAAGTTAGCGTTTATTTTAAATCAACGGACTTAACCTCTAATAAGAGGTTTCATATGTTAAAGTAGCCTTTTAAAATTGATGATTATCAATACAATAAATATGAAGAGGAAGACTGCAGAGTCAGTTTCTGGGAATCTTTCTTTCCTTCCTCTATTTTATGCCGCTTTCCAAGTGCGGTTACTAAGTGACGTGACATTCTAGTGCCCACCACAAACTGCTTACAATGAATGTGAGGTCGCCATTAGGTAAAAGATGCAGTTCAACCACAGGTTGGTTGGTTACGTAGATTAAGCCGCCATATCGCACGAAGGATATACTATATCTGGCAGCGGATACTTGTAAGAGCCCATCACATTCTGGCCAACACTAGGGCCGGCCCTAGGTGGTAGGCAAGGTAAGCGACTGCCTACGGGCAAAACCGCCTAGAGTGGAAAAAAACAACCCATAGGGGCGGCATTTTTGGGTTTGCCTACGGCGGCAAAAATGCTAGGGCCGGCTCTGCCAACACCCATGGGGTCAACCAATGGTTGAAGGATGGGGTTCAATGGACCGGGCCCGGACCCTTCCTGAAAAACTGCAGGTGTGGGACCCGGTTTGAACCTGGATCCTCTAAGGTGGAAAGCCAAAGCTTTACCACGCGGCCATCCGACCGACTCAACCATAGGTGTTCAACGAACTAGTACCCTAAGGGTACTAGTACCCCTAGGGTACTAGTTCGTTGAACAAAACATCTCGAAATTTTTATTAAGCAAAAATAAATGAATAGCTTTCCTTTTCCAGAACTCCACGAGAATCAACCTAATGATCACAATATTAGAACTAGAGGATCCGATTCGATTCGATTCATACGTCCAGACTTTTATAGCAATAATTCGATCCAACTCTGTTCAACCTCATCCTCACTATTTGCCGATTCTGCAAGAGATGTGGAAGGTCTGTGGTTAGAATTGAATTGGCCCAACCTGTAAATAGCATCAATAATAGAAAGCAGCGCAAAATTAGAAAAAAATTGAATTATGACAGCTATAAGTAAATTGTTTTGATAATTCACTGAAATCTTACGAAACAAAATTTTTGATAATACTGAAAAAATAAAAGAATCCAGCAAAGAGATTCTATAAACAAGTAAAATTACTTTCTCATTTAATAATTGAATCTGAATAAAGCATTCTACTTATTGATGAAGCACACATTCTAGAATCAGCTCTCAAATTCGCAGCCTGACACGCATTTTTTTCGATCCGATTCGCATTTATAATCATAATTGCAAGAGAATATAGAAGATATTCAGGTTGGGGTTAGTGTAATTAAGCCGCCATCTCGCACAAAGGATATACTTTATCTGGTGGCGGCCATTTGTAGAGCCCATCACAGGCTGGCCAACAGCCATGATGGGGTCAACCGGAAGGTTGAAGAATGGAGTTGAACAGCCTGAGCTTGGATTTCTCCTGAAAAGTTATGCTTTAATTTAGTTCTTTTATTCTTTAATTTTAATTTTCCTTTTCCTTATTGGAGGTGTGGTCCCGGATTTGAACCCGGATCGTTCAAGATGGTAAACCAGAGCTTTACCATGCGGCCACCCAACCGATCTTTTCTTAAAAGCAATCTTTCCTTTACCCTAGTTGGCTACCAATACCGCTTTTGGTTTATATTTTATGATTACACTTTTTAGTCATTTTTATAACTGCTTTATTAAATATTCTATACACACATATTTTTATCCAACTGAATTGTCATGCGTCGGCCGGATGGCCGCGTGGTAAAGCTGTGGCTATCCACCCTGGAGGACCGGGTTCAAATCCGGGTTCCACACCTCCAGTTTTTCAGGAGTCGTCCGGGCCAGGCATGTTGAACCATATCATGGGTGTTGGCCCACCTGTGATAGGCTCTACAAATGGCCGCTGCCAGATAAAGAATATCTCATGAGGATATGGCTGCTTAACCATACTAAGCTAACTTAATCTTTCCTGAGTTGTCATGCGTCAGTAGACTTATAATTTTATTATTAGATTGGTCGTAAATTCTGACTTGCTATAATAATGTTTTCAAGAATGCTCATCCTTAATTTCGTATAAATTTATTAAATTTTATTTTTGACACGATTTGGGACCAAGAAAAATGCATATCATTTCTGGAATGCTTTGTGAATAGCCAGTCAAAGTGTTGAACTTTGATAATGTTGGATAGCAAAGAAATTTAATAAAAACAATCATAAAATGATTTACAAGTGGAAATATATACTATTGCATAAGACAAGATGAAGATATTTTTATAAGAGTTTTCCTCCAGCGTATTTTTTTCTTTTTGGTCAATAAGTAATACTGTTTTCTAATCTTTTGATCACTAAATGGAGGGAGAAAAACAAACTGCAAGTTATTCACTCTGTGAAGAGTTCAGATAGAGGAGATTGGCAGGCTGTGTCTAGAACCTCCAAATAAATTTTCCAAGAAATGAGATCTGTAATCAAACCAGAGTCTTCTAGATGAAAACCCAAAGCAATCCCCCCTTTGACTTATAACATGATCTGAAAGATCTTATACAATTACATATATTATATATCTGACATATACAATTTAATTTGTTGATATATCTGATGGATTGCAATATTGTGATAAAATTATTATTATGTTACAGTACATCAATGTGGGCACAGAGTATCTCCTGGTCAAAGTGCTATGTCGGGCACAAGTCAAGACATAACTCACAAACATCAAAAGTAGCTAACTAATTGTCTGTCAGTGCTGGGAAACTTTCTTACTATGTTGCACGTATTGAGTAGTGATGCTTTTTATAATGTTACATATATCTTGGGATGTAGATCTAATGTTTTGAGGCTTTTGTGTAGTGTGCAGGGATTATTTCGCAAAGACACTTAATTTCTTGTGAAAGTTCTATGTATTTGCTAATTTCCCAGAGATGCTTAATTTCTTGTGAGAGTTCTGTGCATGTGCTAATTTTTTGGGTGAATGCATCCTGGATGTTATGTGTATCTGGTATTTTTTTGCATTCCCCAGAGACGCTTAATTTCTTGAGAGAGTTCTGTGTATTCCTGTAGAGGAGAGAATGATGGGTACTATAACTACCTTCTGCATTCCCCAGAGACGCTTAATTTCTTGTGAGAGTTCTGTGTATTCGCAAGAGATGCTTAATTTCTTGTGAGAGTTCTGTGTATTTGCTAATTTTTTCCAGAGGCGTTTAATTTCTTGTGAGAGTTCTGTGTATTTGCTAATTTTTTGGGTGAATACACCCCGATGTTGTGTGTGTCTGGTATTGAGATGTCTATAATGTAGTTAACTTTTTGTTGTGTGTGTCTGGTATTGAGATGTCTATAATGTAGGTAACTTTGTGGATGTTGTGTGTCTTTGTTTGTTTGTCTATGAGAGAGGTGTCTGGTCTGTTGTGGTGTATGGTTTTGTCTAGTATAGAGATGTCTATAATGTAGGTAACTTTGTTTTGTTTGTCTATGATGTGAGAAATGTCTATAATTCAGGTCTTTGTTCTGCTTATCTATGAGAGTGATGTCTGGACTGTTATGGGGGTAACTTTGTTTTGTTTGTCTATGAGAGTGATGTCTGGTCTGTTGTTGGGTGAATACACCCTGGATGTTGTGTGTGTCTGGTATTGAGATGTCTATAATGTAGGTTTGGATGTTGTGTGTGTTGGGTATAGAGATGTCTATAATGTAGGTAACTTATCCCGGATGTTGTGTGTGTCTGGTATTGAGATGTCTATAATGTAGGTAACTTATTGTCTGTCTATGAGAGCAATGTCTGGTCTGTTATGGTGTATGGTTTTGTCTATTAGGATTGTTCTGTTGTAATACGTCTTGTGTATTTGAATTTTCTAGGATTGTGTCTGTATGTATTTGTAGTATGGTGTGAGTGTGTTTATTAATTTGTATTTGGTTGCAAGTTTTTGGTGTATTATATTTGCTACTTGGTTGTGTCTGTGCAGGTAATCTGTTTGTGTGAGCAGCTTGCAACCAGACATAATGTGTTGAATTGTTTCGGATGCTATGTGGCATTTCCTACAAGTGTCATTTGTTAATGTGCTGTCCTTTAGTATGTATTTTCTGTAGTTTTTTGTTTATATTACCTGGTCTTGTATTGTTATTATAAACCCTTCTGTTTCTGTAAATAGATCCCCGACTAACCAGCTGTTTGACGCTTTGGCATCAATGAAGTGTTTCTGAAGGTCATGTGGGTGTCTGCCATGGAGTTCCTTTCTACACCAGGATGTTTTCTTGTATGTGTGCAGTGTTGTCTATTTGGTTTGGAGTGTCATTCTGTAGATTTAATGGTATTATGTTTCTATCTGCCAAAACAATAGCTTTGTGTAGTTGTGATGTATGTTGTTTTTTATGGAAGAACTCTCTCAGATTATAGATCTGTCTGTCGTGTAAATGTGGGATGTCAATAAGGCCACGTCCTCCTTCCTTGCGTGGGAGAGTAGTTCGTTCTATGGCAGATTTCGGGTGATGGTACTGGTATTTTGTAAGTGTTGTTC
>AYEL01086365.1:0-27095 GCA_000484575.1 Olivierus martensii
TCATGTTGCTAGATAAAAATACAAATTTAATTCCGTATTTTGTGATAAAACGCGAGTTAATCACGCAGGTTCTTCATAAGCAAGTTCCTTTTGCAACTCAGTTGACGTCACATGACGACACATTACGTAGGAGGTATGCGCATAGTCATACCGTGTCTAAGTGTATCGTGGTTGGGTGCAAGAAGATTTTGAACCTAGATAGATTATACTTTTATTTGTAAATACTCTCAAAGGCCTCGCTGCTATTTTTCGGTATTATATATTACCAAAAATATTAAATTATATTTATTACCTGATAGATTCAGGTACATAAAGAATATGTAAAAATATTTTCAGTTGTATTTGTAGCATTATTACAATATCTCTTGGATGATAATTATACATTAATTCACAAAAATCTTTCACTTTAGCTTAACTGAATGGCCTTTAGAACCGCCATGTATTGACATCGCACTTCTCAGCAAGAAAAAAAAACTGAATTTTCTGTATCCAAACTGTACGGTCATTTGTCAATGGATAGAATGTCTAATGACGTCAAGAAAGATTAAGTGGCTGTGTATGTCTCGAGGCAGATACACTTTCAAACGAGCAGCGAGAAGCAGGGCCGATGTGGGGAAGGAGATGATGGAGTAAAATTTTCCGGGCCCGGAATTCCCAGGGGTCCGGACATTATCCCACAATTTGTTTTTTTACGCGTAAATTAACCGTAGAAGAACGGTGCTGAAAATTAGAGTCCGAAGCGGGGTAATAAATTATCCTTATTCCAACCTTATAACTTCACAATGTTACTTGAAGCCCATATAAAATTTTCCCTGGGCCCGGCGACATCTCTCAATGCCCCTGGCGAAAAGCTTTAATCCCAGAAGGGTATTTAATTAAATTCAATAGAAACTTTTGGAATTACTCCTAATTAATTGGATATAAAATGCAGAATAATTGTGATGTTTCTAAGAAATAAGACAACCACAGATTGATTATCGAACAGAGCTAAATTAATTGTTGAGAAAATAATTGGGAGGAGACCAATCAATGTGCCAAATTGGCTACATGCTTTAATTCCCAGAATGACTCTTAAGTCAAGTGATCATGATTTTCCATTTGGATAGCAAAGAAGTTCCCAGTGAAATCAGCATATGGAATCAGAATAATTAAGATTCAAGACGAATCTTTGAATTCAATTGGAGTTTATTTAGAAAAATGTATTTTCTCATAGTCATGCTTTAAGTCAGGGGTGGGCAACCTTATTTTTGTAGAGGGCCGTATAGAAAAATTTATGGTGGGCCACGGGCCAAAACAAAAACAAATTGTATAGAAAAATTTATGGTGGGCCACAGGCCAAAACAAAAACAATTGATATAGAATTTTTTTAAAAAAGAGAAGGTACAGATATGTAAGTATACATAGCGTTGTATTTATTTAAAAAAAAGAAGGTATAGATATGTAAGTATACATACCGTTGGTCTTAGATATAATAAAATAATGTGGCCCGCGGGCCAGAGGTTGCCCACCCTTTTAGATAATTTGTAATATCTTTCCAGTTATCCCGAAAATTTCGTAATTAATTTTTATAAAGAAATATCTTCTTAATAAGACAAACTTCGTTAATATTTGTCGGCTGGATTGGCCCCGTGGAAACGCTTCGGCTTTCAACTCTGGAGGATCCAGGTTCGAGTCTCGGGTCCTACCCCTTGAAAATATTTATCATGGGGTCCAGGTTCGAATCTTGGGTCCCACCCCTTGAAAATATTTATCATGGGGTCCGGGCCTGGCCCATCGATCCCCGTCCTCCACAATCCGGCTGACCCCTCCGCAAAGATGGGCAGCCTGTGGAAGGGCTTGTTTCGCCCCGTCACTTAGTATTTGCAGGGGTGGACAGCCTGTGGAAGGGCTTGTTTCGCCCCGTCACTTAGTATTCTCAGGAATGGAAAGTGGCGTCATCTGTTAACTTCTAAATATAGAACTTCGTTAATAACAAAAAATTTTGACTAATAAGTAAATTATAAAATCATTCATCAATCATCAGTATATTCTTTTATTGCTGACATAGCTGCAACGGGTTTGCTAATATATGTTTATTTGTATTATTTAGTTTGGCCACTGACAGAGAGTGTGAGTGTGGTAATGATGTACTGTTAAAGGATGTACTGTACATCACTTAGGGCAGGGGTGGGCAATTATTTTCTGCCGCAGGCCGGATAAACAATCTTCAGGCTGAAGCGGCAACGGCTTGAGCCCGGATCCCTCCTGAAAACTGGGTGTGTGGGACCTGGATTTGAACTCGGTCCAGGGTGGTAAGCCATAGCTTTACCACTCGGCCATCTGGCTTATAGTGTACATTATGAGAGTGTTATTTAATCTGTTGGTGTATAATTTTGACAATGTTTGTTTTCTTTTGTTCTTTGAGTCTGGCTTGCTGGAATCCCAAATACTTGTACACCTCACCCTCTTCCATGGATTTGATAGTGTCTCCGTTTTCAAGAGTGAAGCCTCCTTTCTTTAGGACTTCCTTTTCAATGTGGAGTGTTTTGCATTTGTCTAGGCAAAACTCCGTGCATATGTCTTTTGAAAATGTGTGCATGATTTGTAACAGCTGTTGTATTTGTGTTGAGGCATACAGTTTAATGTCGTCCATGTAAAAGAGGTGTGTGTGTAGTGTGTGTAGTGTGTGTAGTGTGTGTGTGTGTGTGTGTGTGTGTGTGTGTGTGTAGTGTGTGTTGTTTGGTTTGGTCTAATGTCGTAGCCACAATTCGATATGTTCAGTTTGTTGGAGAGTGGATTTAGGGTGAGTGGTTTGGTCTAATGTCGTAGCCACAATTCGATGTGTTCAGTTTGTTGGAGAGTGGATTTAGGGCGAGGCAGAACTAAAGTGGGCTTTGGGAATCGCCCTGGAAAATACCACGTCTAATGTGTAAGAGTGAATTGCCCTGGAAAATACCACGTCTAATGTGTATGGGTTCTATGGCTTACTCTGGAATATACCACGTCTAATGTGTATGGGTTCTGTGGCTACGTGATTGTTATTTAGGTGACATAAAGTATCGTTTTCCAGTGTTGCATTATGTTTTATAGGAATGTGATGTATTTGGTATTGATTTTAGAGTTGCAATGCCTGTATGGGCCATGAATGTGATATGCTGTCGAATGCCTTTTTGTAATCAATGTAAGCTGCATGTGTCTGTGTACTTGTTTTAGTATTGTTGTGTCAAGGGCCATGAATGTGATATGCTGTCGAATGCGTTTTTGTAATCAATGTAAGCTGCATGTGTCTGTGTACTTGTTTTAGTATTGTTGTGTCGATGATCAGCTGCTCTTTGCATCCCATGTGACTTTCTACGGCAGCCTTTCTGTTGTTCTGTGAGTTATTATTATTATTATTATAAAATACAGTTTTGTCAAATTTTATCTACTAAAGTTTATATTCCTGATATTTACTCACTTTTCAATATCACAGTATTTAAATTAGGATGACTTGTCATTAAGATATTTTTTCTTAATCACCACAACAATTGAATTCTAACAGTATTAAGCTAATTCAAGAAATTTATGAAAAATCATTTACTGAATACATATATAACAGAATTGTAGAGGATTGTATTATTGCATATTTATATTTTGAAATAAAGAACAAAATTATAATAGAAATTGCTATCTTAAAATATATAACATTCATATACAGGTATTTCTCACTTAACGACTTACCTGTTTAATGACTGTTCGAACTTACATTGGAGTTATGACTTTTTTTAACTGGAAAATTTGGTTTTTGCCTATATGTGTTGCTTACAACTTCTATTGCATATAATTCCCTGTACTCGTATTCCAAAAATCTGATGAAGAAAAATATTTTATGCATAATTAAGATATAAATGTCTTTAAAGCCATCAGAACTTAAGTGAATAACTTGTTCTAAATATATACAAACAAGTTACTCAATTACTAACCAATTCGTTCTATAACCAAGTCGTGATAACAGAACTAAGTCGTTAAGGGAGGAGTACCTATGTTGCAAAAAAAGTGGATTATTAATTTAAAAATATGAACTTGTGCTTGTTTGAAAGTAACAACCAATTATTCTTGAATTCTTAATATTTTGCAGAAATGAATCAAACAATTCTTTCAATATAAAAATAAATTTTAGTAAACAAATATTCAATAAATTTAAAAAATCAACAAGATCTATATACTAAAATGTCTTTTAAACAGTTTAATGTAATTATTTAATTGTTAAAGTGAATGATTTTGATATGTCAATACATTATATAGAGCATAAAATGTATAAGATTTTTACAAAATGGGACATAAAAATTGTCATTAAATAATCTAAAAAACTACATTCTATATGAAATAATGATTTCTTCTTTGTGAGATTTATTTCTTTTACAAAAATTATATTTACTGTATAAGCAAATATTTCATATAAATACACATTTACACATACTCTATATAAGATTGATTATATTTATTTTAAAATTAAGATCAGCTTCCATCAGCTGTTTTTTCCACCCAAATGAACTCTTCAGAACAATCATCTCTTTTCAATTTTCTTTTGCACTTTTTTCTTTTATCTTTCTTTCTTTTACTTATTGTTTCGTGTGATTTGACTTTCTTTGAATATTTTTCTTTATTTATACAGTTTTTAAACTTTTTATTATTCTCTCTAGTTGTTAAAATTGTGTCTGATATGGATTTCTGTTTTAATCTCTTTCTAATCTCTGAAGAAGAAGATATTGTTGATGATGATGATGATGATGAATTTTCTGTTTCACTATCATCCAATTTACTATTGCTTGATGATGATTTTTTCTTTGATATTTTCTTTTTAATTTTTTTTTTCTTTCTGTAATTATAAGAAGTTTTATTATATTATTAATAAATA
Organism: Olivierus martensii; assembly: GCA_000484575.1. Taxonomy (NCBI): domain Eukaryota; kingdom Metazoa; phylum Arthropoda; class Arachnida; order Scorpiones; family Buthidae; genus Olivierus; species Olivierus martensii. The sequence continues at coordinate 4,877 of AYEL01086365.1, forward strand.
TATACATCAAATTTATTAATGTTTACATTAAAATGATATTAAATAGCATTATACTTAATAATATAATGTACATGCTATTCCCTAATTACAAATTTACAAAAAACTTCAGAAACATATTAATTTAAAAATTTTGTAAAGTTAAAATTTACTTTTAAATCCATAAAGATATCTCGATTTACAAAAGTAATTGGGTTACCTTTAAAACTATTGGTTAGATAAGTCCATAAACTGAAAATTCATATCCCATTAATTTTAAAGTAAAAATTTCTATTCAGTTCTTGAAGAAGTGAATAGAATAGAAAATCACTGCCAATTTACCTATTAATGCCAAAGCAATCCAAATGTATTAATATAAATATAATTATATATAGTGCCATAGCGAGGCTATGGCGAAGGTGACCATGCATAGGTGCCTAATTTAAGGGATCACTACCATCGTCAAAAAAATAGAGACCAGACTGCTTAAATAAATATTTGACATGTGACATCCGGATTCGATATCATGTTCTCTGGATGGAAAGACAAAGCGTTTCCACGCTGTTAGTCCGATAGACTTCATTTCGCTTTCAAATTGTTAATTTTTCATTACGCAATGTAGTTTTTCAGATCCCATTAGGCCCTTATTTTTCAGATCACAGTATGAATATATATTTTATCACTGTCTTCTATATAATCAATATCTAATATTTTAAGTGTGCCTTTTATATCTTGAGCACAAAGGTGCCTTTTATATCTTGAGCCATAAGTGCTTAGATCAGTAGCTACGACATTGATTATATACATTATAATATATAATAACTATCAAACTATTGTATTTAATCTATTCCTTGCCTTAATCCTTAAGATTATTTCTATTTAGACTTAATATTTTTAACTCAAGCACATTTCAGCAGTAATTATGCACATTATTATTTATTTAGTGAAGCACTTTCAATACAAAACCATCTTCAGCACTAAAAACTACAGGATCAAACATATAAATTTAATGTAACATCATTATTACATTTGATTCTAAATTCAAAACTTATGCACTAATATCAGTTATTTAAATTAACTTATTCATTATAAAATAATAATATAAACCTTATAGTATATGTATTATAATATAAATTTATAATAAATATCAGTCTATATATAATTAATTGATCGATCATTAATAGCATATAGACATGCTGACAATACATTTTCTGATTGTTTCGTATTAATTAAATTGTCTTGTTTTTCTCTTTTTAATATTTCTAGTGTTTCTGCAATATATTTATCATCTATTTTATTGACTTCTCTTATAATTTTTCTCTCTTCCCATTTAATTTTTATGTCCGATTCATAAAATTTCTTTGCTAATGCAGTATGTAAATCTCCTTTCATGGTATCTTTACGGTGTTCTTTAACTCTTTCTTCTAATTCTCTACTGGTCACACTCACATAAAATTCTTCTTTAAATCATGGTTCCATATTAGTATCTGATACATTCGTTTTTGTTTTATTATATCTTTCATTTCTAAGTTAAAAACAGTTGGGCTCCTAATAGTAATTAATTTGATTGATTAGTTTTTAGCTATGTTTCTAATTGTATTTAATTTTATCATACAGTATGGTACTTTAAATTACGTGTCAATTGTTGTTTCCGAATGAACTAACTGAGTTTCTTGTATTAGCATACTACTTTGCCTGGTCCAGTCTCTCTCAGTTTGGCTTGTATTGACTTCATAAATTTTAATGTATATCCTGCTTCTTTCCTATTTCTAAGGTTTTTTTTATTTGTTTTTTTGGCTTCTATAGTATTTGTATGGGTTTTTATTCTTCTAAAATATTTATAAAATGCTGCCTGGATATGCGAGTCTGTTAGCTGACCATGCCAGGATAATTAATTTTTCTGCTGTTGGCTTCTAATATACACTTATCTTGTAAATTACTTTGTCTATCTCTATTCATATATCTTTAGTAATGTATCATTTTCTTAATTCTTTGCTCTATTTTTAGAACCAAACCTTAAGCTTCATTAATAAATGCTTTTTTTACATCTATTTTATCTTCATTTCTTCATATAATAAATATATCATCTGTGCATAATTATTGCTGATATGTGCTTGAGTTTAAAATATTAAGTTATTATAAGTCTAAGCAGAAATAATCTTAAGGATTTAGATAAGCAGAGCTGGCTTGAAAGATGGATAAGATTAAGAACTATAAAACTGAGAAATAAGATGTCTAAAGCATCAGAAACAATGATCTTTTTGAAACAATGCAAGCTTAATGGAGTTTTACTTATGTCTATATACCATAAAAAGCTAACAGTAAATTCGAAAAGAGTTCTAAATAACACAAAACATATCAGTTAGCAGCTGTAGCTGATGCAAAAAGAAGATTCTATAAATTGAAGAATGAAATTAATAATACTAGAAAATAAGCTATTAAATAGTATAACAATAGATGATATAAATCTCATAATGCAAATTAATTATCAAACAGAATACATAATATGCTTTTCTTTAAGTGTTTTAATTAAGAAGTTAAGATGGATTTTTAAGAATTAATTGAAATCTTCAAAATGATCTAAACTACCTTTAGAAAATGTGATAGTAAATGTGGAAAACATAATAATCCCTAATTATGCTAAAGATATTTGCCAAAAAGGACATATGTGTACTTTATTTTTCACACCTAGTATGATAACTTTTCTAATTTCGGTATATCTGTTAACCTATGGTAAGGAACCTGTGAATAGAGATTAAAATAGAAATATGTAGAAGAAAAACAATGGGAAAAATAAAAGTATAAGAAATTTAAGAAAAGATAGACTAAAACTGCAGAAAACAACTCAATGGTTATATGATGAGAATATTCTGATAACTAGAGATGATAAATCAAAGAAGCTGGCAATACTAAGAAGGGAAACAAATGATAGCTTTATAGATGATTATATTTTAAGTTCAGAAGCAAAATTTTTGGAGAAAGACCTGACTAAAGTTCTAATTACAAAGATAGATAAGTTATTTAATAAATCTAATTTTCCATCATTTCTAAACGTGACTAAAATAAAAAATCTGAAATGTCTGAGATTATTTACATATGCAAAATCACATAAGATACATTAGGACCAAGATCCATAATAGAGAAAAGAGAATCCCCATTATATCCATTAGAGAAGAAATTAACACATTGGTGTCAACTAAGATTAAGAAGATATAAGGATATATTAGCATTATATTTAATGTATATGATATAAATTAGGATTATAAAAAAAATTAAAAGTTAATTTTATTTATCTGATGATTAATTATTTCTATGAACCCTTTCTGGAACACAATACAAAATCTGATAGTGTTTTTTATGAAGAGGACTAGATTTATTTTGAAGACTTTTATTACATCATATTAATGCAACTTATTATTATTGTTTTTTTAATTATAATTTTAAATTACAAATGAAAACTTGAAATCAATAAAAATAATTAAATGTATAAATATTAAAGATTTATATGATAAAACAAAAAATCTTTTTGTTACATTATATAAAAGAATTGAAACTAAAGTAAATAGTGTGTTTCATTTTGTAAATATTTTATCATCAGAAATTAATTCAATATATGTTAAATAAATTTCATGCGTTTCCCAGACTTATATAGATTCATACTTACATAACACTATTTTTATATAAAAAGCTGGGCCTGAACCCGAAACTCTCTAGAAAAACTGAGATATGAGACACTGAATTGAATCTGGAACCTCTGAGACTTTACCACACAACTTATTTACTTATTTTTTAATATAACTATTTTTAATATTGCATAATTAGGACACACTAACATTGTATAATGTATTCTCAAATATACGTTTTGACTTATAAAGGGTTTTGCAGAACAATTCACCATGGGGACTGCCTTTAATTGACAATCATAGGGCAATTTCATTTATCAAAATACGTTCTAAGAACGTAAAATTTCAACTGAAAATATTTATATCTTCAAATTTTATATTGTTTATAAAATTTATATTTTGATATAATATATTGTTGTATTATGAAAACATATGAAACATCTTACTAAATCTTTTGTAATATTTTTTTAACAGTATATTATATTAGAAATACTAAATAAAAATAATTATAATCACTTTGTATTTAAGTTCTAAATAAAAAGTTCTATTAAACATAACTGAATTCAACTTATTGGCTTCAGTGATTAAAAATAAATGTAAATTAATTAATTAATTAAATCTAAAATACATTTGGTATAATTATAGCAAAATATATGAGGTAAAAGCAAGCATATAAGTTAATTTTTGAAATATTTAATATGATTACTTATGTGAAACTTACTTTGTTTTCTTTTTTTTGCTACATCTGCCATTGTTTAGTTTTGATGAAGATGGTTTATCAAAATCTTCTGGATAAAGTTCTTTATATCCACTATGACCCCATCTAAAAAAAATCATTGAAAATCATGCTTGTATTAATTTTCAGTATTTTTCAGTTTTTTTAAAATATTTTAATCCATTAAACAAAATACTAAAAAAATCAATTTCTTTTACAAATGCTTTAACAATAGAAAGACAAAAAGATTTTTATCAACTATACCAAGGATTGGCAACCAGCATCCCATGAACTGCATGTGATCCACAGGTGCATTTTTGGCAGCCCATAAAAGCCCATCTTATACTTATACTCATGATATTGCTATGCAACTTGGCATGAGTCATCAGGAATGAGGATAACAAAGGTGACCTCACACCTCAGATTATAAAGTGGACACATTGGTGATGGATGTGTAATACATCCATGGTGGACACAGATAATTTGATAAGGAAAAACAACCACAAAAGGCATATTAAGCAAAGAGACAGACATATTGTGATGCATAAACTATATTATTTTGGCCAAGCCAGAGTTTTTCTTCAGATTAGTTAGTTAAAAATTCTAATTTAATTATTAATTAATAGATGGCGCCACTCACTGATTTAATAAAAATAATAATTATTCTAATTACGAGATGATGCTAAAATTAGTTTAAAATTATTTCTAAATCATTAAAATCCGTTATGAATCAAGGGATTAATTAAGGCAGATTAATCAGGATTATTTATATTATTTTGTTTTTACATGATAATTTTTCATTTAGTTTCATTTTCATATTTGTTTCATATCTCGTATTTTAAATATTTTTGTATTTTTTAAGATTGATATAATAAAAATCGATGATATTTTTTCACTTATTATTTTCTCTTAATTAAATGCTCGCAGCCTGATTATTAAAAATAAAAGTTGAATGTAGACCATAAGTCTGAAAAGGTTGCCAATCCCTGAACTATATTATTACAAACTTACATGCAGATCAAAAAATTTTTAAGTATACGTTTTTAACAAAAAAATTTTTGGACTTGTTTTTAGGCTTATAACATTATTTTTAAGAGGCTATAACAGATAGAAACTATTAAAATCTTTATCAATTTTTAATAAGTCATCTTAAAAATATATAATTTCAATGAGAGTTTGCATCATAAATCAAACAATTGTATGAAAGAGAAGAATGAATTTCAGGTAAAGTGAAAAGTTGTGAATCACCATATTTTCATTTAAAGATGTCTTCCCTTGTTTTTTGTTCTTACATTGTGGGGACAGCTTTAGCTATTTTCTATTTTGTATCAGATCAACAGGCACATTAAACTAAGTACAGCTTAATTTTTTTCTCCATTTTGTGTTTGATAGCATTCCCATTCTCTCAAAGACATTGGAGGAGAGATCTCTTCCCGAATTCTTAGTCTCTTCAACTTTGAAAAATCACTTAACAGTTACAGTCAGCATTCAATTGCAGAGAACTTGGAATATGAGCCATAGTTCATGACTGATTTCTCAATATACGAGAGGGTTCAAATGAAAACCTTAAAAGTGCCATAGAATTGCGAAAAGTTGTACGATTTATTTGGTATGTGGCAGTAGTGGTCCTTAAGGTTCACAAAGTGATCGGCATGTGGCAGAGTGATGCTGCAACGCTGGAGAAGGCAGCAGCGTCCACATCAAGATGGCTGCTCCGCTATTCACATGCACCGCGCTAGAACAGCGATCTGTAATGCAGTTTTTTGAGTAGTGAAGGTGTGAAACCGATAGAAATTCGTCGCAGAATGACAGTGCAGTATGATGATTCGTGTATGTCACTGCAGCAAGTGTACGAGTGGTATAGAAAGTTCAAAAGGGCCGTAACTTCTGTGGAGGATGCTCACATTATGCTGCTTTTGAACTTTCTACACCATCGTACACTTGCTGCAGTGACACACACAAATCACCGTACTGCACTGTCATTCTGCAATGAATTTCTATTGGTTTCACACCTTCACTACTCAAAAAACGCATTAGATTGCTGTTCTAGCGCGGTGCATGTGGATAGCGGAGCAGCCATCTTGTTGTGGATGCTGCTGCCTTCTCAGGCATTGCAGCATCACTCTGCCACCTGCTGATCACTTTGTGAACCTTAAGGACCACTACTGCCACCTACCGAATAAATCGTATAACTTTTCGCAATTCTATGGCACTTTTAAGATTTTCATTTGAATCCCACCTCGTTTATATGTAAGCTTTGGCACTTAAGGTTGGCTCCCATTATCTACTGCAGAAAGCAACAGTCAAAACAAGTGCATAAAGCACAAGAGAAATTCTGCTTATAGATTCCTACTGTTGCAATAAGTTAGGCTTTCCCCAATATTTTTAGCACTGTTCCCATGACTCATTTCATGTAAAACAAAATGGATGCTAAACAATGAAAGGCACTTGCTGTTTACAAAATATTATTATTATTAATTATTATGTTCATTCATTTTATTGTATAAAGATGGCTGATGCCTAATTGCTTCCACTAGCATAACACTATCTACATGTCCCACTATCTTGATTTGAAATTGCCAACAATTCAAAGTCACAAAATGCATTGATTTCATTGGTAGATATTACTAAAACGGATTTTACCACCATGGAAAAATTGAATCTATCTAGGCTCTGGATGGCAGCAGTTTTTACACTATGATATGATGTCAAAACCATGCTGATTTTGTCATGTGCATATTTTCTGTGCAGTTCCACACTAGTGGGAATTAATCTTTAGTCTACAGTCATGATCTTGTGATCTGTTATTATAGTGACTTATCAATATTGTGATCCTAATGGAAAATCCTGCTCTGAATCTGAATATGAACATATATGCTGTATATTCATAGTGTGGGGATCAGAAACCCCCGTCACGGAGACAAGTTGAGGAATGTGATGACAATGTCAAAATAAAATAATAGATGTAATCGATATCATTATTATTCTTTTTGAGGTAATAAATTGTAGATAGTTTAGTCAGATGTCAATGCAAAGCTTAAGATTTTACATCTGAGCCTATTATGTAAGATAGAATCATCCCTGGGAAAGGTGAGAAAGAGGTTAAACATATAAAAGAGCTGGGAGAAAAAAGGTTGAGGCTTTTGATTTCAAGTCTTGTTGTTGCTTCTCCGTTTTCCGTTTCATCAAACGTATCGTCCGGTCTCAGATTTGTACTGTTTGTGCTGTGCGTGTCGTCACTGTTAATATTCAAAGGAAAATGGAAAGTTTATATCGTCGTCAATAATTCTTGGACTAAAGACTGTGTTAAAAGGGCAGAAGACCAGAAGTGAAATCCCTTCATTTGTGCTCCTCATTTATGAAAATTTAAGGTATCTCTCTCTTTGCTTGTCGGGAATTAATATTTGTACATAGAAATCTCTCTTAAGCAAATAATAAAGAAGCTGTTGAATTTATATTCGGTGTTGACTCAGTCCATACACAATGAACTGCCTCCATCCCATCCTTACCCGTGCAATGTTTGATAGATTGCTCATAGACTTAATGCCTGTTGTTTCACATTCCACATTTCCATTTCTGGGCTGCAATTCCACAATAGCAAAAATATGGTATATAGCAGGCATTGTATATATAGCAGTATACATAGGTAAAACTTTCACAGACTATCTTCCTCACAGACAGTAAATTTTTCACTTCAGCTATAGCTCCATGAAACTATTTTCATTATTGATTCAAAACATTTATATTGTAATAACTCCCTGCTTATGCCTAATTCAGGTCATCTGGATCCCAGATCACATAAATATCATAATCAATGGATCAACTGACACCCTTGCATAAATCAATGACAGTTATAGAATCTATCTGTTATATCATCCATAATACAAGAAATGTCAGTATTTATGCATGTTTATTACTTGATTCTTATTCGTTTCTCCATGTGATGTAAAAAACAATATCATTTATAAAATCATATCTGAACTAAAATTTTAAATATATTTTATTGATAATTAGTCAATACAGTAAAAGATTTACCTGTCAGGATCTTGTTCTTCAGCTTCCACTAATTTGTTCAGCCAATAATTTCTCATTTTTTTCAAACTTTTTACATCTTGATTTTGCAAATCAAAATCTATACATTCTTTATATTTTGATCGTAATTTTTGTGCATGATTTTCTATGTCCATCCTTAAATATTTTGAATGAGAATTAATAGCATCATCTGAAACCATCATTGTTAAACCTTGTTGTAATTCCCACTGTCTCCACATATCTTGTTCTTCTAAAACCTACAAGTTCAATAAAAATATAGAAAACTGCTATATTCTATACTCTTAAACTAAACATAATTTCGATTATTATTAACACTTTTCATCATCTTAATCAAAATTATATTTTTATTTAATATTAAACTTTTAAATTTCCATAGGAAAAATAAATAATTTAATTAGTAAATTTTTGACTGATAAAATTAATGTTAGACACACACACACACACGTCTATAAAACCATCTCTATAGCCAAATTTTATTAGAGGACTATAGAAAAGTAAAGATTGATGTTTGCAATGGATAATTTGCCTTTCATTAAATCTTTTCCTCATTTTTTCCTTTTATTAATACAGGAATACCTCGATTATCGCGGCTATTGTTGCCACAAAAAATACCACAATAATCGGGATAAATAATGCATGTAAAATGGGTGATCACTGCCAGGATTTTTCAAGAAAAAAGAAATGAGCTAAACATACTAATCTTCTAAGCTGATCACTCTACGTTTCTTCTTGATAGCTATAGACTTGATATCATCCTGTTTATTTTAGCATTCATTGTAAGGGTAAATAAGAAGAGAAATAATTATTCACATGCAGTACCTTATCTAGAGGTCCTGGTCCCTGATGCAGCTTTCTTGTAACATCTACTCAGCAATATAAATATTGCTGAATAATAATATTGAGAAAATGATAATTTTGGTATCTCTGCTTACTGGGTTAAGCCGGTCCTGTCCACAGGTACTTCAGGTAAAGGTGGACAGTTCATGCAGTACCATATCTAGAGGTCCCAGTCCCTGATGCAGCTTTCTTGTAACATCTACTCAGCAATATACAATATTGCTGAATAATAATATTGAGAAAATGATAATTTTGGTACCCCAATGTAGTGCATCTCTGCTTACCGGGTTAAGCCGGTCCTGTCCACAGGTACTTCAGGTAAAGGTGGACAGTTACTGATGAGTGGTTAGCAAGCACCGACGGATAAAAACGAAGTGCTAAAGAGAGCTACCTGGAGAGCAAATGCAATTTTGGTTGCATATATAGTCGGCTATATCTCGAGGCCGCGATAATTTGAATTTGGAGCACAATAATTGGAACTTCAGTATCAACTTATAAACTGCGATAAATCAAGAATCGAAATAATCGAAACCGTGGTAATCGAGGTATTCCTGTAATTCATTTACATTATTTTTTCTTACTTTTTTTTTCCAGAAAAAATATCAAAATAGTACAAATATAAGATCAATTTTTTTAAATCAAATTGAAAAAACACAATAATTAGAACTTCAGTATCAACTTATAAACCGCGATAAATCAAGAATCGCGGTAATCGAGGTATTCCTGTAATTCATTTACATTATTTTTTCTTAGAAAAAATATCAAAATAGTACAAATATAAGATCAATTTTTTTAAATCAAATTGAAAAAAGTGTTACTTTAATAAATCTGAACTAAAAGAAGTACAGTAATACCCCAAAGTTATGTGATAGATGGATCTGATGAAAATCGCATAAGTCAGGGTACAACTTTGCATATTACTGTAAACATATAAATTTTGTTTAATTGGGACCAAGGGCTAACAAAAACACTAGTTTAGAAGAAAAAGTGGGGATCTGATGAAAATCGCATAAGTCAGGGTACAACTTTGCATATAAATACATATAAATTTTGTTTAATTGGGACCAAGGGCTAACAAAAACACTAGTTTAGAAGAAAAATATTTAATAAAATTGCAGTTCTTTATACATATTAATACAAAATATTAAAAAAATAAACGAGTTTCTTTAAAAATTATTCACTTTTACTTAATTATCACACCATAATTTCAGCATTGTTTCTATCTCAGCAATAATAGCTTGACATTTACATATTATGCTTGAGTTCAAGGATTGAGCATTTTTCACCATATAGAGAATTCTTTCATTATCTTTTATGATTGTTCTTACTGTGAATTCTGATAGCTCAAACTTCTTCGCCAATTCACAAATTTTCATTCTGTTATTAAAATCCTTGGTAATGTTGAGTTTAGATTCCAAAGATATAATTTTTTTTTCTTACTAGGTGCAGGAGAATCAGATTTACTTCATTTGGACGACAATAGAGGGTTTAGAAATCATTTTTAAGGGTTTAGAAATCATATAACATAACAATCTTAACTTTCGTCGATCATAGACTCATAATCTCTTCGCCAATTCACAAATTTTCATTCTGATATTAAAATCCTTGGTAATGTTGAGTTTAGATTCCAAAGATATAATTTTTTTTTCTTACTAGGTGCAGGAGAATCAGATTTACTTCATTTGGACGACAATAGAGGGTTTAGAAATCATATAACATAACAATCTTAACTTTCGTCGATCATAGACTCATAATCATACATGTAGATAGTGTGCAGCAGTGTTGCCAAACAGAAAATCAAGAACCATGTAACTCCGAGTTTGCGTAAGTCAGAGTATTACTGTATTTAACTTCTTGCATTGTTTGTCTCTACATGCCCTGTAGGGACAAAAAGAATTTTTTTAACTAAAATTTTATGAGCCCTAATTGATTTATTGCAGTTGTGTTTAAGGTTTTCAAAAAAGGATCATAATGTGTTTTTGATAATGGTTCGTAATGTTTTCTGGCCAAACTTTCTTATTTTAAATGATTTTACAAAAATTTATTCAACAAAGGCCTGTAGGGACAAACAGAATTTTTTTAACTAAAATTTTGAGCCCAAATTGATTTATTGCAGTTGTGTTTAGGGTTTTCAAAAAAGGATCATAATGCGTTTTTGATAATGGTTCATAATGTTTTCTGGCCAAACTTTCTTATTTTAAATGATTTTACAAAAATTTATTCAACAAAAAAGTTAAATTTACTTTTTTCTCCCCTTCTTTCTCTACATTGTAGACTACTCTGTTCATGTTGTTCTGATTACATGTTGAATAAAGTTAGTTGCCAAAATTTTTTGCAAAAATTATTTTTTTTTTTTATATAAGGAACTATAAAAATCTTAAAATTTAAAAATATATTATAGATAATGCCAAAATTTTGCTTAATTCTATTAAAACAGGCAATATTTTTTATTAAATATTGATTTTTTTTACTTCATTGTATTTTTGTCAAAAATGAGAAAATATTAATGTAAACAAAGATCTGATATTAAAAGGGATGACAGTTTTGTTTTATTGCTGCCAATCCTTTCCCACATTCCTGCCAATATATTTTGGGAAGTGTGATATTGGGAGTAATGTGAGAGTCAACCATTGGGAGTGCAAGTTCAAAATAAATTAAAAATTCTGAGATAGAGAAAATTAACAGCAGTAATGACAGCTTTGAACTGGGAAAGACTGTTATGATATTAACAATAGAACATGGAATAAACTTGTTTTAATTTTTGTTTTTTTCTGTATAAAGTTATTTTAAAATATTATTTTTAATTTATTTTAAATAAAATGTGAATTATTTAATTGATTATTACAGAATCTATCCCTTGATTTTCTAAACAAATGTTAGTCTTGATTTACATTATTTTGATTTACATGGTACTTTTGCAGAACCAATCTACTGTATAAATTAAGGGTTAGGTTTATATAGTGAACTAAATCTCTGAGTCTATAGCAATTTATTATAAACAGAGTTGACTATAATAACAATTATAATTATAATATAAAATTCAATAAAATTTGAAGATTTAATTTTTGTTAAATTAATTCTTTATACTTACTCTATTATGATGGTCAATAGTACGAATTGTGTTTTTTAAAAGTTTCTTTCCAGCTCTTGTAACCATGATTACTAAATAATTATCTTTTAATAAAGAAAACAGAAACTATTAAAAAATAATTAAATATTTAAATTAAAATATTTATTATTTTTAAGATGAAAATATAAATAACATTTAATTTATGATAATATAAATCACTTAACATAAAATATAATAATAAATAATATAATCATAGAAAATATTACAGATCAATGCTGAATATTTTACATAGTAGATTTCCTACTTATGCTATTTCAAAGATGCACAGATGCATAACTCTTAATTTTCATCGAATTTCCATAAAATGCGAATGAAAAATTCATTAAACAATTTGCCTTTTTGCAAAAATATCGCTGGCCTTAAACTGTTTTATGTATACTTAAAGTATGCTCATAAATTTCATTTGGCCATTCTTACTAATGTGCCCATTCGTGTATATTCAAATTTAAGTATTGTTGGACTTAGGTGGTTTTCAATTCATATAGATATATTTTAAACAAACTAATCACTAAGTTGGCATCTACAATATTTTCACAACTTCAATTTATATCAAGAATATCATTTATAATAGGAATGAGCAAGATGTGGTCCATCAAGTTTTACAATGAGGCCTACAATCTAAATAAACCTAAATTATCAAGCCAAATTTTAGCCCTTGAAACCATAACGGAAATAATTTTAATGATTTGAAATAATTTGAACTAATGTTAGTGCCATCTTGTAATTAGAATAATTATTAATTTTACAAATCAATGAGTGGCGCCATCTATTAATTAATAATTGAACTAGAATTTTTTTACGAGATGGCGCTAACATTAGTTCAAATTATTTCAAATCATTAAAATTATTTCCGTTACGGTTTCAAGGGCTAAAATTTGGCTTGATAATTTAGGTTTATTTGGATATAGTTCCCTTGAAGTTATTATTTAAAAAGCCTACAATCTAATTTAAAAAAAAAGAAATAAAAATTTTAAATTAAATATTTATTATATATTCTCATAAAAATCTTATTAAAAATTTTTTATTACAGTATTGATTCAATGATTATTTTTAATATCAAAATCTAAAAATTTAAAACAAAGTTATGGTTCAAAATTATTATTATTTTAGTTTAGTTTTGTTCAGTAACAAGGGGGATATAAAATATAAGCACTTAGGCTGCATTACAAATAATATATAAAGTATATAGGCCTACTATTTATAATGTGGCGCACAAATATTTTTTCATTATTTGATTTGGTCCATGTTTCAAAAAAGATTGCTCACCATTGATTTAGAAGAATAAATATAAAATCACATAATTTGAATAATTAAATTAATTCAAAAACTGCTTAATATCCAATTAGGTAATATTAAAATAATATCCTGTTATATTTTGTGCTTGAATTTGAATAATTTGATTATAAACAAGGCAAATTACATATAATTTTGTAATAATTTGAATTTATATCAATATTTATTAGATAGAATACTCTTGATACACTTAAATTATTTTGTGAAGTAATTTTAAATTACTCAAAAAATACAAAATATAACATGTTCAATAACAAATTAAAAGATAATCATATGAGATATATTTAAATGATAAATTATACTAATCCTTTTAAAAGTATGAAAAATACATAAATTTTAAACAGATCATAATTCTGCCTAAAAACCATTTATAATAACGTAATTTTAATTATTTCAAATAATCTGGACTAGTCTCTGATCAGGTTTATCCAGAGTGGATAAGCTTGGTCAGGAAGATTTCTATTTGTGTAGTTCTGATGGTTATAATTATTATTAATTTATAATTTTCTCAATTTCTGAAGAATCAATCTGCCAGATGGCCTCAGTAGTGTAGCAGTTATGATTTCAGGCTGGTAACCCAGAAGTCCCCAGTTCAATCCCAGGCTGAGGTAAGTTTTTTCTTCAGATTGAATATAATTTTTAATTAATCTATTATTAATCCATAGATGGTGCCACTCTTAGTTTAATTATTAATTTATTTCTTAATTCAGAGATGCATTAACACTAGTTGAAATTATTTGAAATTAAAAAATTCTATCATCATCATCATCAACGGATTTTAGGTAGAATTAGGTTCTATTTGATTGATGCAAATTAAATATAGGCTCACTCTTAATTGATTAGAATAAATTTAGAGAAAATAATCAGTAATGAAAATTTTTCAAAAGAACTAGGAATCTATCTGGTACAAATTATGATATTTTTATTTTTAAAAAATTATCTGCTATAGTTTACTAACTAGTAACTAATATTTGTTTATAGATGAAATTCCTTGAAATATGTTTAAAAAAAAAACAAGTTGGTTCTATTAAAGATTCATTCAAAAAAAATTTATAGATTGATAATGGAAAAATATACTGAAGTTAAAAATTCATATCCAAAAGTATCTAAAATAGAAAAAAATATACTTTACCTCTAAACAATCAGGCACATCACTCTGCAAACTCCAGCATAATTTAGCAATAGCAAAATGACAGATTAAACCTACTTATGACAAATACTGAAGAAATATTATAATGAAATAAGGTAAGAGTATTCATAATTTCATGTACTAGCCTTAATAAATGTTATACACATTTAAAGCACATAGAATGAGAAACTTTTTGAATTAAAGAGTGATATTGAGCTAACCATACAAGAGTATTGAGCTAACCATACAAGAGAGCATAAGAATAATGTTCCAATGTTCCAATAGATAAAATTATATGTAGCCACTTTTTTTGTAGTTACTAAATGATGCTAAAGTTCATAGCATGATGCATCTGATTGCTTAGTAGTAAAACAAATTTTTACCTTTAAAATTGTGAATTAGTAGTTCCGTTCTATTAATGAATCACCTAATATATATATATAACTCATATAAACTGCACCAAAAGAGAATATTGGTACAACAGGAATTAAAATTCCAGCAGAATTGCAAATCCCCTTTATCTTATTTATTCCCTAATTAAAGATGCCTGAGTTCAATGGTGAAAATCTCATGTGGGGCAGCGGCTCTGTTCTCAAGTTATGGAGTTCCAAAATTGGAGCTCAGAATCAAATTTTTATTTTCCACAAAACTTTTATAGATAATAGAATATTTTAAATGATTTTAGATGTATCTTATCATTCTGAAGTGAATACAATCAAGAACTTTAAAGCCATCCTGTTACACTCACAAAAATGCACACAAAATACAGCTCTAAACAGGATAAATACTTTATTTTAATAAAGTATTTATCCTGTTTAGAGCTTTGTATTTTGTGTGCATTTTTATGAGACAATCAATTTAATTTAAATAAGTTTGTATTTAACTTTTCTGACTGAGTGACAAAGTTTTTATGTAGTTTTCGTTAATAATCAAATTGATCTGATTGCAAAGAGTGTACACTGCATCACCAACTACATCCAGCAAACATAAATAATGTTTTAATTGATTGAAAATCTGTTTTTCACTTTTTTCATAACTAATTTCAGGTAAGAACTGATCATAATTGTCAGAGTTAGGTGTTGTAAACTGCAATGCTGCTTTTTTTTTGTGAATTAGGTGTTGTAAACTGCAATGCTGCTTTTTTTTGTGAATTAGGTGTTGTAAACTGCAATGCTACATACATCGTCAACAGCTATGTATGTAGTTAGTGACCTCTGCAGGCAGATCAGTTTGATTGTTACCTAGTTCTCTATTTGATTACTATTCTTCAATGTGGAAAAAATGAATAAATGTGAAACAATAAGATGTTTTGTATTCAAAATACAAAAAATTAATAAATCGGAATTCTACCATGCTTAGAAACGGATATATCGTCGTAAGTGAAAAAAACCTACGTAACTTCACAAAAGTAAGTCATAACTTAAGATTGATTGCATTAGATTCGGAATAATAAGATACGTCTGAAATCGTTTAAAATATCTCATTATATATAAAAGTTTTGCAGAAATCATAAACGTAATTCCAAGCCCCTAATTTTGAAGTCTCCATAAATTGAGAACATGATCTCAGCTGCACATAGGATCCTCACTATTCAACTCTGGAACCTTTAATTATGGGATACGATAAAGGTGGGATTTTAACTCGTGTTGCATCCATATATAGTATTTATTAAGGTATTAACTTATTTTCATCATTGATAATCCTTTATTGACTTACAGTATGCTAGTTATAAAATTATTATAGCATTAAGATATTAAGAATGCCTTATTTATGGTTTCCATTTAATAATAGTATATATCAATTATATTTTATATTTTGTTATATATTCAGAATATGTTAGCTAAAACTAATGATGATTCAATTTTTATTATTTTCAATAGGCTTTTCATGAATGGAAATGCTTAAAAAACCAATAATAAAAAAAAAGATGAACATTATGACAGTATTTAATTTATTTAAAGAGAAACATACTTACATTTTTTAAAAATATTTCAAATGTTAAATGAAAAATGAAATCATAAATCTTAATCGAAATATACGTAGGTATTAAAAAATAATTAATACATCTATTAAAATGACATAAAGCATAATAAACCTCCACATTTCCAAAATCTCATAACCATAACATCCGCGAAATTTCGGTCAAAGCGCCCTCTTATGCTAATAAAATCAGCAAAGAAAATACTACCTTTTTTCGTGAATAAAATGTAATCATTTATATTTTTTATTACTTTTTATTTTATAAAAAAACTTTAAAAATATTTATGATATATATTCTTTACATCAAACTGTATCTGTTTTTAACCTTAATTAAATAGATATTTTAAATAATTAAAAACAATTACTGTAATTAATCAAAACTAATGTAATTTTAAATTTTGCATTTTATTTTGTAATATTAATATACAATAATTAACAAGAAAATAATGAAAATTATATTTGGTGAATATTATATAGATAACATTAAAGTTTATATTATAAATTTTTAATTTAGTATGAATCAAAAAATTATTAATTCTTATTTATGATGTTACAACTTAAGAATGATTAAAGTAATTAAATAATTGATATTTTTATTATAGTAAGTTAAATAGCCTAAATTTTGGTTTAATTACAAATATTAATATAAAAAATATAAAACAAATTTTAAGGATTGAGAAATGTTCTCCATTTATTAAGCTTTTCTTATATACAGAAGCTGTTATAACTGAAAGATGTAGCAATATAGTTTTTCATTTTACAAAATACTCATTTAATTTATGTACTGTATGTTCATAGAACAATAGCTTTAAAATAACAATTTTATTATTAATTCCTATTTCTTCTTTATAGGATTATTTTAAATTAAGTACTATCCATTATGATATTGCTGTTATATACTGTAAGTGATATGTTTGTTTTTATATAGAGATAATTTTCATTTTTAATAAAGAGTATCTACTAGTATTCATTAATTTAAAAAATCTGGGAGGTAGTTAATCCAGAAAGAAAATTAAGAGAAATGATATTGCTATTATATACTGTAAGTGATATGTTTGTTTTTATATAGAATAATAATTATCATTTTTAATAAAGAGTATCTACTACATTTCTAGTATTCATTAATTTAAAAAATCTGGGAGGTAGTTAATCCAGAAAGAAAATTAAGAGATTTTGAATGGAATCTTTTATCCTTATTGGTTTTTTGTTTTTACTCAAGTACATTTCTACTATGATTTCCACAATATTTACTTAATTTTTTCTTAAGATCTCTCATATAAGTTAGACTCTAATTCAGCCATTCTCAACCTGCGGCCCGCCAAGCTTTTATGTGCTGCCCAGAACGCACAGTCATAAAATTAATGAAAGCGTGGAATTCTTCTCTTACATGCAAAAAAATTCTGATAGAAGAATTTTTTTTTAAATCTGGAAAAATTAGAATTTGCCTAATTTGTTAGATCCTTCCTGATGCACTTGTAAAATTTTACAGATCAAGTTTTTTGTAGACAATTTTTTAGAAGTCAGATTTTTTCCCACATGACACCAACCGATTGCCTACTGCTGATATAGTATGTTGCGGCCCGCGTAATATAACAAACAAATGTATGTGGCCCACTTAATGTAGCAAACAAATGTATGCGACCCGGGAAAAGAAAGGTTGAGAACCACTGCTCTAATTCATTATCATCATCACGGAACGCACAGTCATGAAATTAATGAAAGCGTGGAATTCTTCTCTTACATGCAAAAAAATTCTGATAGAAGAATTTTTTTTTAAATCTGGAAAAATTAGAATTTGCCTAATTTGTTAGATCCTTCCTAATGCACTTGTAAAATTTTACAGATCAAGTTTTTTGTAGACAATTTTTTAGAAGTCAGATTTTTTCCCACATGACACCAACCGATTGCCTACTGCTGATATAGTATGTTGCGGCCCGCGTAATATAACAAACAAATGTATGTGGCCCACTTAATGTAGCAAACAAATGTATGCGACCCGGGAAAAGAAAGGTTGAGAACCACTGCTCTAATTCATTATCATCATCAGCATCATTTCTTATTCCATCCATTACTGCATATATATACAGTAATGGTATACACAAAAGGAAGAGATATATATATCTCCTTTTGTTTCCAGATATACTTATCTTGTGCAATTTGCATTCACTGGGAACCAATTACCTTTCTTATATCATCTCTCCATGTTTGTATTGCCTGCCAGGATATCTTTTCCTTTGCCTTGGTTGCTATTCTGGAATTCATTTTGTCCATCAGTTATCAATGTATCTTGCTATGTGACCTGCCCAATGCTATTTACTGTTTCTAATTGTTACCAGTATGTTTTCTACTTTGATTTGTTCCTTTATCTATATGTTAGTCTTGTGATCCCTCCTATTGAATCCTAACATGTATCTTTCCATGCTTCTTTGGGTTGTTGTTAGACTCTAATTATTTTCAGTTAAAAATTAAACAGTTTTCACTGTAATTAACACTACTTACATTTTAAAAAATTCCATCATATATGAAAGCTGTTTCCATTCAACCAAAAGTAATATGCAGTTACAGTAATTATATGCAAAACTAAATATAACTTAAGTTCTCATCTACCTTATATTCTGCAAAAATTTAAAAAAAAATACAAAACTTTTGCATATCAGTTCTTTATATTTTCTTAAATATAATTTATTTGAGATGATAAAAAATTATCATCAAACAAAATATGCATATGTTTAATATTTAAATTGGTTGATATTTTTCCCATATATAACAGAATAAACATCCAACAATAAAGAATACAAGAAACAATAAACAATAAAGAATTGGAAAATAATTTCAAGTTTTATAAAATCAAATTAATGCTGTAAGTCTTATTAACTGTTATTTGATATCACTATGCATTTAATTACTATAATATATTTAATAAAAGAAATTCATTAAAATATCTTTCTTTATTTTGATTAAACACAGAAAAAACTCAAAAACAAAATGTGTTTTAAATTTTTTCTCTTGCAAGGAAAGTAGTGATATGGATACAGTTTCTATACATTTATTTTTTCAGACAATATGTTACTAATTGATAACATATTAGATCAGTGCCGTAGCGAGGATATGGCGAAGGTGGTCACGGCCATAAGCAGCACTCGAAATAGGTGCCTAATTTAAGGGATCACTACCATCGTCCACCTCACAAAGGCGCCTTTTATATATTGAGCCAAAGGCACTTAGAGCAGTAGCTACGACACTGTAGTAGATGATAATAGGAATATATTTTCAAACAATTTGTTGCTAATAATGTATAAGTGTAAAGAAGTACTATATTAATTTTATTAAAATATAATTGTTTAGTAAGATTGTGTATTCTGTTATATGTATAGGTATAAATTATTTTTATCATTATTAAATTAAATTATATATGAAAATCACTTGATATCTCTTATCAATAGAAAAGATTTTTCAAACTATTTTTATGATTCATTACAAAAGAAAAAAAATATCAAGTGTTTCCTTTTAAAGAAAAACTTATTGTCTTTATTGGAATCAAAACTTATTTCATGTAAGGATTCCTGTAAAACATATTTTGATAAAGTTAGTATCATGTGAACTAATGAGCCTTATTTTTTTATATCAGTATCTTTCTAATACACATGATTAAAATGATAAATTTTTCATATTTTATTAAAATAATAATTCAAATTTATTTATAACATAATTGATACTTCAGTTTCATTTATTAATAAAATATCAGATTATTGTGTAAAGTGCTTTTAAGAAAATTAAGTAAAACTGAACCAAATCAAAAAATTATCGCATATTATTCAATAGAATTATAAATAAGCAATTTCCTGTTCTATTATACTTTGCAAATACAGTTGGTTATAATAAATATTAAAACCTTTTGATTTTAATATTTGCTATAACCAACTGTATATATAAATAACCATGAGAAAATTAATTAAGTAAAACTGAACCAAATCAAAAAATTATTGCATATTATTCAATAGAATTATAAATAAGCAATTTCCTGTTCTATTATACTTTTCAAATACAGTTGGTTATAATATTAAAACCTTTTGATTTTAATATTTGCTATAACCAACTGTATATATAAATAACCAGAATTATCAGAAACTGATTGAAAAATTATTTTATATCAGAAACAGACTTTACTAGGTTGTTTTTACTGGCTGGATTTTTCATGATGAAAAGTTTTATGATGTTTTGAAATATAACAGTAAATTGTTGTTATTAAAATCCAACCATTGCCAGAAGCTCAAATTGGTTGTCTCACCGAATATAAAATAATCATTGAATATTTTATTAATTGAACATAAATATCTGGATCGGACTTTTTGGAGGTAGTAATTCGGATACTGTGGTCATCATAATACGTTTATTTTTAAATAGATAACAGTTAAATATAATTAAAAAATAAAATTTTGCGAGTTATATAAAAATTATCAATACATTAATGATATTTAATAATGAAAAAGTTAAGTTATTTATTAATAATTGTAATAACTTAAACGAGTACATTGATCTTCTGGAAAATAAGACACTGTATTTTCGTAGTAACTTTCCCAAAACAACAAAAAACAATTTAAATTTAATTTTATTACGCTTTATATAGAAAATGCAATTAGTCTAGTGGACTATACTTGACGACAGCATCGGAAGACAGTATTGAGTCTATGGAAGCGGCGTATTACCAACTTTTCTGACGGTATTAATGCGCACGGAACAGTCAATTTCGATGTAATAGGTAATAGCGTCAGGTTAGATTAGTTAGATTAAGCCGCCATATCCTCATGGGATATACTGTATCTGGCGGCGGCCACTTTTAGAACCCATCACAGGCTGGCCAACCCCCATGATGGGGTTCAACGGGCCGGGCCCGGACCCCTACTGAAAAACTAGAGGTGTGGAACCCGGATCCTCCAGGGTGGTAAGCCAAAGCTTTACCACGCGGCCACTGGCCGACGTAATAGCGTCAGTAAGAACGATGTTTATTTTATGTAATCGTGCCTCTGGGTTTACAATTTTCAATTTCGAATAAATATTCAGTTCAATTTACAACTCTCCGCCATTTAATAACTGTTAGAATCGATTAGAATGCGGAAAACATCATCGTATATATTAAAGACACGCAGATAATTTACTACATATTAAAATCAGACCTGGGAAAATTTTATTTGAAATAACAAATAATTGAATATTGCCAAATAAAAGATAACGTTATTTGAAGATAATCTGGTTTTCAAATAATTTATTTGAAATAATTTCCAAGATAAATTACATTCAGCTCTCGATTTACGCGGTAGATACGTTCCTGGAAAAATCGTGCAAACTGAAACCGTGTAAAACGAGACGCAGAATTCATACAAAATAGAAGGATATGTTCAATTAAACTGTAAACCGTGTAAATCGATCTAAAGAAGATAATGAAAAGTCGAGGATATGTTCTTTATAACCGTGTAAAATGAGAT
>AYEL01086366.1:0-26936 GCA_000484575.1 Olivierus martensii
TATATTATAATGAGAACACTGTACAGTGCAGATGTACAATGATAATATACTCTTTTCATTTTGCAATTGTGCATCATTAGCATACATTATAAGCCTATTGTACGCATTTTGTACACTGACTTATGTGCACTTTTGCACATAAGTCATACAATATGTAAGTTATACGCGGAATGCGCACATTTTATACAATTCTAAATCTGTACCTGTATTGTACATATTTTGTTAAATTGTATGCAATTCATGTATTTTTTGTACGACTGCATCAACTGGGATATATAAATTGTACAAATGTACACTATTGCGTACATTTTGTACAATTGTACACCTAGTGCATACATTTTGTATAAATGTACACTCAGTGCGTACATTTTATACAAATGTGCACCTGTGGCATAAATTTTGTACAAATGTACATTTGTACATCTATTCAGCACATTTAGTACAATTGTAAACTTATTGAGTAAATTTTGTAAAATTGTACATCCATTCCAACCATTTTGTACAAGTGTACACCTAGTGCGCATATTTTTTACAATTGTACACCTATTGCGCACGTTTTGTACAAGTGTACATTTGTACATCTATTGAGCATATTTTGTTAAGTTTTAGTGATTTTTTATACAATTTGAACGATTTTTTACACGGCGCCCGTGCAATTACTACACATTTGAACTAATGCTTAATAAAATATATAGTAAATAGGCCTCTAGTATATATTAATAGTCAAACGAGGCTGCTGACAGGATGTCCCTTTTCGGTCGAACCACTGTATAGATTTTTATAACTAAGGTATCGTTAGAAAGGCCTAATTTTCGGATGTCTACGACAGCCAATATTATTTGTTGTTATTATTTAAAAATTAAAGAATAAAAATTAAATTGAAATTATAGTTCCTCAAAACAGATAAAACCTGCAGAGGGCGCTGTAACATAATAACGGACGCCATTTTATGATTCCCCTATACCAGTTTGGAGGTTTTTTTTCAAATAATATTCTAACTTAAGTTCAATATTTATCTAAATATACACTATAATTTATCATATCCGACATTGCATATATTTCCATTTTTCAGATACAGTAGAAGCCGCTTATTGTAATCGCGGATATTGTTATCAAAAATCTACGGTCCCGAATCATCCATATTAAAATGCATTATGAAAACTCCGCGGTACGGTTATCATATTTCCGGAGTCGAAAATCCGACCCCCTTATAATGCACCCCCCTAATTTGGAGGTGCTGAGTCCAAAAATGTAATTATTATTTACCGCCGAGGACCCGTTATCGAGATACGAGGCCCCACAATTTTCAAGTAATTTTAGTAAATAATTTTGAAATTCTAATAAATTTAGATGTGGTTTTAGATTCCGAATCGAATGCAACCATTTCCGTTGACCTATGACCTACCTTTATGAATTTATGCGGATTTTTTTCTTTTTCACAGTTTTTATCAGTCCTGAATCTCTGAAAATTTTGTTTTCTCAATTTTATTTATAAATTTTAGTTGATATGATCACAATAATCCCAAATTACAGTATATATCACTAATACCATAAATACTAAATGTAATAAAATATAATGTAATAAGCAAGTTTTCAACGAAATGCCTCCCGTTTTCTTTCAAATACGAATTCCGAAAAGCATGCTGGGTAATTTGCTCTCCTACCCGCAATTTATCAGGTGTGATAAAAACAGTGAAAATGAAAAAAAAAATCGCATAATTTCGTAAAGGTAGGTCATAGGTCAACGGAAATGGTTGCATTAGATTCGGAATGTAAAACCACATCTAAATTCATTAGAATTTCAAAATTATTTACTAAAACTACTTGAAAAATTGGACTGATAGGCCCCAACTTTGGGGCCTCGTATCTCGATAACGGAGCCTCGGCGGTAAATAATAATTACATTTTTGGACTCAGCACCTCCAAATTAGGGGTGCACTATAAGGGGGATTGAAATTTCGACTCCGGAAATATGATAACCGTACCAAATCTGCTTATAGTAATCAGAAATTCGGTTATCATCATCAGAATCGATACACCGCTATAAAATACCGCATTTAAAATTAAAAAAATATCGCAGATAATATTTGTAAAAATCTATTAAAATAAACAGTATTATTTGTTAATTGTTCAGTTATTGCTTCGTTTTCAACGAAATTCAGTCAAAAAATGAAAAAATCCGAAGATAAACACTTGTCCACCATTTTAAATAATGCAGATTCGACTTAAATGGAAAGATATGACTTGTATACATTTTTTAATTAATAATTATTAGAACGATGTAAGTTTTTGATTTAATAAAATTCATACAGATAAATATGACTGCTTTTCAAAACTTTGCGGCGCCTTTAAGTGGTTTTACCGCACTTCTTGCCCTTACGAATGGTGCGGCCTTACTGTTGCCAGATCTAGCGAATTTTAATGTTTTTTTTTATGACGAAATATATAGTTTAAAATTGCTGATATAGAGATTTAGATTGAAATTTCGACTCCGGAAATATGATAACCGTACCAAATCTGCTTATAGTAATCAGAAATTCGGTCATAGGTCGTTTGCTAAATTGTAAGTATTTTGTACAACTGTATACTTGTGCCCATTTTCTTCAATTATACACATTTTATATACATATGCATACTGTGCACATTTTCTTCAATTATACACATTTTATATACATATTCAGCATTTTGTACAGATAATATAAAATATACCATTGTACAGGCCATCTTATCATATATTACAGTACATAAAATATACCAAATCTTATCATATACCTTAGAATGCATTTTATTTGCATCAATAATCAAATAATAAATAAGATAAAAGATAATTATTTGAAGTATCAAATAAGATATAAATAATTATTTATTTGAAATTATATAAAATAACAAATAATTAAAAAATTATTTAATGATTCAAATAATCAATCAAATAATTATTTGAAAATAATTTCCAATCAAATAAGATAAAAAATTATTTGAAAAAGTATTTAAATAAATTTTTATTTAAATAATGCCCAGGTCTGGTTAAAATCATGTTGATACGTAAATTTATTCGAAGCTTATAGCTTATTTACCAAAAATTGTCATTTTATTGCAGTTTACTGTAAGATCGCGAAGAATTTAGTGGACTATATCATCGGCGTAGTGATATAAATGAACTTTGGTTTTCTCAATACTGCCTTCCGATGCTGTCATTAGATAGCACGAAAACAGCTTTTCACTGGAAAGTATCCGGTTCTATTCTCGAACCCCATTTTCTATAATCTGGCTGACTTCTGCTGGAGTGAGCAGTCTTTGATAAGGTACTCGTAGTTGTGGCCCCGCCATTTAATAACATCACTGATTGGAAAGTAGCGTCATCTGTTGACAAAAAAATGGTTTAATGGAAAATTCTTTGTGCTCTATCATCGATGTACTGTACATAATCCATGATACTGATACTGTATATATAATTCGATGATAACTAACAGCAGCAACATGCGTTCTCATGTCTAATATCGTCTCCTCTATCTGGAGACCGGCCCAAAATAATATAAAATACGACAATAATCATCATATATCTTCTATATTATATATAATTAGTCAAACGTGGCTGGCTGGAGTCCCTTTTTCGGACGAACCGTACCGATTTCTATAAATAGGGTATCGTTAGAAAGGTCTGCACTGTACTGATTTCTATAAATAGGGTATCGTTAGAAAGGTCTAATTTTCGAATTCTATAAATAGGATATCGTTAGAAAGGTATAATTTTCGGATGTCTGCGATAACAGATCTTTTTTTTTATTTGACCATTTTTAGGGCCTAGGGGACGAATTTTTATTTTATGAAAATAAATATCAATAGAAGGCGCTAAGTGTCAAAGAAAGGGGCAATAGAAATGCCACGTAAATAAAACATTAATGTTTGCAGCTGAGAGAAATAAACGAAAATAGGTGTGATTTTTACATTAGCGCCATATAAACGAAAATAGTATCAATCAAAAGATGACGACGAGTAGAGAAAACTTTCCAAAAGGATTGCAGTTCTATCTGGTTCAGGTATCGAGAAAATAAACGATGAAATTATAGTACAGTATTTGTCCATACGCAGTACCCATGGTAGCATCTAAACCGGTGGGCGCCGCCATTTTGAAAACCACCTTGAAAGTCGATATAGTTTTGGAATGAATCTTTAATACAATGGAATACCCGAATCGTATTTTAATCATCGGTCAATGGGCGGCGAATCTTTAATTTCCTAAAATATAGTCTTTGAAACTTTTAACACAACGGATTGCCGTTTTTAATCATCAGTCGGTGGGAAAGCAAATCTTCAATTTCAATACTTTAATTTCATCTTTTGGAAACACTATACAGGTAGGCCTCGATTAGTGCGAATAATTGGTTCCACGAATTTCTCGCACTAATCGAATTGGCACTATTCGAAGTATTAACTCTATGTAAAATATGGTAATTGGTTCTTGCTTTGTGAGATTCCGGCCATTAGCTAACTTCACGATGAATAACCACAATAAACTTAACACTAACTGTTTAAGAAATATTTATTTTCATATTTTACATCATTGTTCATCATCTAAATTAATAACTTACCAGGAATTGCGTCTCATACCATCATCAAACCAACCGCCAAATCAAAACCAAAATAGCGAATCGAAAGCGGAAGTTGAGCGCCGCTTTTCTGTCGCTCAATCACATCCATTTTTTGCTCTAGCGTGATCACTAACCTCTTCTTTTTTTCGTTTCCTGTTTTAAAGTCAGAAGTGTTCTTCCTTTTATCCATTTCGATACAGTACTTTTTATAAAAGAAACTTCTGTACTATACTGTAGCAAAGCTAAATAATACTATACTGTAGTCGATAGCAAAGCTAAATAATAGTACAATAATGTAATAATAGTACAGTTAACGGCAAAAAGCCTATCTTTCTGATGTTTCACCCCTTCAAAGCCGTGTGACTGTTCTTGGACTGCTCCTTGTCCAGTTTTACTAACCGAAAATTAATGGTAATTTGTTAATTGACATCATAAAAGGAGCTTTGTTAGTAAGACTGGTTCTATGCTTACAACTCGCACTAACTGAAAAACGGTATCAATTTTATAAGTCGCACTAATCGAAATCGCATTATTCGAACTCACAATAATCGAGGCCTACCTGTATATTTAAAGAATTAAAGATTAGCCCCCACCAACTGATGATTAAAACACGAATCGACAATTCGATTATATTAAAGATTCGTTCCAAAACTGTATCAACGTTCAAGAAGGTTTTCAAAATGGCGATGTGCACCGGTTTACGTATTCTGTGTGAAGAAATAATATAATTTCATCGTTCGTTTTTATAAAAGGACTGCACTAAACAGAAATGCAATCCTTTTAGAAAGTTTTTCTATTCGTCATCATCTTTCGATTAATATTTTCATTCATATGGCAGTAATATCAAATTGCACCCAATAAATGTACAAGAGAATCTGAACATGAAAGTATGACAAAATGAATGTTTAAGTATGACAGAAGAAATTTCCGAGGAACAACAATATCAGACAGAATACAAATTATAGTCCACCGACAAACTTTCAGGGCAGGTTCTACTTATGAAAATAAATAAAAAATGTTTAATGAACATATGATCTAAATGGAACCGTTTTCGAGTTATAACTCTTTAAATCTAGCCAATCACCATCGAGTACACAAAGTATCACGACGCGTCGTGTTGCCAAGACGGGTCGCATTGCGTCGCGCTCCTACTTATTACAGGGCAGTAAGAAGGCGAGCGACGCGTTTTGGAAATGCGACATGTCGTGATGTTTTGTGTACGCGATGGTGATTGGCTAGATTTAAAGAGTTATAACTCGAAAACGGGGTGCGATTTAGATTATAACTCTTTAAATCTTGCCAATCACCATCGCGTACACAAAACATCACGACATGTCGCATTTCCAAAACGCGTCGCTCGCCTTCTTACTGCCCAGTAGTACGTAGGAGAGCGACGCAATGCGACCCGTCTTGATACTTTGTGTACTCAATGGTGATTGGCTAGCTTTAAAGGGTTATAACTCGAAACCGGTGCAATTTAGACCATATGTTCATTAAACATTTTTTATTTATTTTCATAAGTAGAACCTGCCCTGAAACTTGTCGGTGGACTTTAGGAACACCCCTGTATACAAGTAATGTTGTTTACGAATTTTTGGATTAAACAATGTATATGTTTCAATAAACATTTTGATATTTGTGTTTCTTAAATAGAAATAGCATAGATATTCCTGTATACAAGTAATGTTGTTTACGAAGAATTTTTGGGTTAAACACTGTATATGTTTCAATAAACATTTTGATATTTGTGTTTCTTAAATAGAAATAGCATAGATATAACAAAATTGCTACATCTTTAAACTAATGTACAACAATCAAAATATCTCACAAATTTATTATACTGTTCCATCTAATATGTCATTATATAGAGTATTATAAGATTAAATCACAATATTTCCGCTCATTTATATGAGCGAATTTCTAGTTTTAATAATACTTTTTTCGTGGGAAATTATTTTATTTTTATAATAATAATTTTCTAATTAAAGATGTTTTTTTGTTAGCGAGTCATTTAGTTTGTTTGATAAAATTATTAGTGGAGCCCGTCCCCTATGGTCCCTAATGAACCGCCTCTGGTATATAGGTATTTATTAATCTTTTAACATCTCTACACAGTAATTTTCATTTTTTTTTTTTTTTTGGAAAAAATTTAACATAAATAGCTTTAAATATCATATCGATTATAGAATTATTATTCGCTAACTAATGTTTTTATTGCTTGAAAAATATGCATATTTTTCTGTCTAATATTAATATACTATATATCTTCTAATTAGATAAACGAAGATGGCTAAAAACACATCAAATTGGATTAAGACCAAACACAATTTTACAAATGTTTGGAAAACTAAACTGACTAATTCTTCGCTTTCTATCATTCCCCATGCAAAAAAGAAGAAATCCAAAATTCATAAAAGAATGCAGCAAAAGTCAAGTTTAAGTGACGACGAATGGATCGATCTAACTGATTCTATTGAAACAAACCAATCGAAAGAATTATTGCATAATTCAAGCAAAGAATCCATCGAGATTCCGCGTGATATTCATAGTTTATCAAGTTATGAACAGAGTCTTAATGAAATGATCTGTAATAAAAGTGCAGACATAAAATTTTCTACCATGTTAAATACTAGCAATGATCATAGTTTTCTTCCTTCACTTAGTCTTTCACCGATAGATTCAATATTTAAAGATAATTTACAAACAGAGCCAGTTAGTTCTTCGGTTTTTCCAAAGTCTGATTTTCATAAAGATAAACATGTAATTGAATATGTAGGAACATTAAATTGCACCGACATCTCCATCAAAAAAGTCAAAAGCGAAGGAGCATTGAATATAATGGATAGGCACAATGTGAACTTTATTCCTTCAGTTAATAAGCAACAGAATTTTACTAGCACACCCTTAAAAACTAATTTTGATAACATTAGCCTCGACTTATCTGCAATTTCTGATAATTCCTGTCCAGATATAAATACAAATATTTCTGGTTTAGAATTTTTAGTTGAAGATAATGATATACAGAACAATGACAAAGGTGAAGAAACACAACTGCAGAACTCACACAAACAAAGTTTAGAACAAAAAGAAAATGATGTACAGAACAATGACAAAGGTGAAGAAACACAACTGCAGAATTCTCACAGACAAAGTCCTGAACAAAAAGAAAATAAAATTTTAACCAAAACAGATCATCATCCTTATCCAGTATGCAGCATTGTTGCTACACTATTGAATCAACAAGAAAATAAACTGTCATCGGCAAAGAAATCAAACAGAGATACTTCAAAACCTTTGTCACAGTATCCTGTTTGCAGCCTTGTTTCTTTACTTCAAAAAAAATAATTTTTTATTTACTGTGTTTCAAATTTAATATTGTTTTATCATCAAATTAACTGATTAAAAAAAAATAAAATATTATAGTTATATTGTTCATTATATTAATATTTAATATATATGTTGAAAATATGTATTGTTGTTTATTAAAAAAAATGCCAATGAAATTAAATTTCTTTGCATTATAAATTCTATGAATTGGTTGAATATGAAACATCTTTGTTACGCGGTAGCAATTATTTTGCATCAGTAAGAACGTTAATTCTGTATACATTCATTGTTGTATCTACAGTAGCCTGTTTCTTTCATATTCCTTTAAGAAAGAAAAATTTTTCTTCTGCTCTTCATACTTCAACTTTTTCACGATCAATTCAGGTTGTTCCTTAGTGTTAAATTCTCTAAGTTTCTAATTAAATCATTTAAAACAAATCACTTTCACAGCAGGTATATATATTTAATTTTAAAAATTTGATTTGTTTTTGATTCTCTTCAAATCATTTACTTCATCTCAGTCGTTTTTTGAATTCCTATTACAAAATTCTAAGCCGATAGCTTTGAAGCTAAATGTTCTATTCTAAATATAAAAATTCTTAAACATAAAAAAATTTAAAAAAGTAACATAGATTACTTAAATTGACAATTTAATAAAATAACAACAACCCAACTAGTCACATCTAAATTTTAACAACTATCCTAATTTCTGAAGTACTGTATTTTGGATACAATTGCATACATTGCAAAACCCAACAAAAATAATACCGATTGATAGGAAGGTCGAGATACGGAAAATATCCTCAATGAACCATGGATCAAAGGTCAAAGGTTAACAAGATATAGAAGCTGAAAATTTCAGTGCCTGTGGTTTGATGTTGCTTCACCTCGCTACGGTGTGCAACGCAATGCATTCAGTTCTCATGCTGTTACCTAGACCAGTGGTCCGCGTAAAATTTCAAATTTCAATATTCATTATAAGATCATAAATTTAGTGGTCCATGAGGCCCGAAAGGTTGGCGACCGCTGACCTAGACGCCTGTAAATCTTGTTAACCTTTGACCCCTAATTCACTAGAAATATTTTATGTATTCCCCCTATTGATCGATACCATTTTTGCAGGATTTTTACTGTATTTTCACAATTAAAAATTTGTTAAAATCTTATATTTAATAATTTTATTTTAAAGTAAATCCTGTAAAATATGGTTGGTCTCATCAATGAGAAATACTACCTACATACTTCAAATTTTTTTTTCCTAAATTATTCACACTTATGCTGACAATAAAATTCCTCCTAAAATATTAAAAGCTCATAAGGAATAATGCTTCAGGTGAAATTTATCGTACATTTATATTATAATAATTTAAATAATTCTATCCAATATCTTAGGATTACCTTTTATAAAATTTTCTTCTTTAATTTTGTCAATTTTGATTATTAATCCCAATTTTTTAGAATTCTTGATTTAAAAAATAAATTTTGAATGTTTATAAGATACAAAAAAAGTAAACTGCATTTGAATTTTCTATCCTATCTTTCTTCATATTAACATGTATTATATTCTTGAAATATTTCTAAGAATAAAATTTCCCACCAAATAAATTTGTACTATTCTATTAATTTCCATTAATATGATATTTTTTTATTTCGCATTTCTAGATATTTTTAACTGTCTTTACAAAAATAATCTATAATAAAAAGTACGAAATGGTTATTTTTTTACATTCCAAACTGAAATATGTTTTCAATGTCATTTCGAAGAAAATTTATATTCAAGCATATAAGCAAGCTACTTTAAAATACAATACTTTAATTTTATTTTAAAATTTACACAAACAAAAATTTAAATTTCCATTAAAATACATGAAAATTTAGTATGTGATTTATCAACTTCCAAACTCTGTTTAAAAAATTTACAAAAGATTATGTTTTTGCACAAAAGTATTCTTCATTTACATTTAAATGTTATTCTTAAAAATCTTTTTTCATAGTTATGTCAATAAAATAAAATTATGATAATTACTCTGCTTTTTTCTGACCTATAACAAATAATTTTATTTCTAAACATAAATATGGAGATTTAAATTTTACAGCATTTGAATTCAAACAAATTATTAATGTCTGATTAAGTGAATTTAAGGAAAAAAAACAATCTTACGTAGGTTATTGTTAAAGATCTGTAGATAAAAAACTGATTTATCGATTACAACAAATCATAATCAATAAAAAATACAATACTATAACTTTAATTCAATAACATTCTTATATCAAGAATATATGATTTTCACAAATATCAATGTGCTTTAGATTATTTGTTACTAATTATATTACAGATAGTATGTTATAGGTCATGAAATATTAAACTATATATAAAAAATTAATTTTTAAATTAATATATTAGTTTAAACTCATATGTACGGGATATATTATCAATATATATATATTCAAAATCGGTTTTAGTATTAAACTTCTTTTTAAACATATTTCGGGTATTAAACTGAATTTCTCAATATTTACAAGGTCAAATATAAACAATATTTGGTTACTACTATATGTACATTTGGTAATTTACTAATATAGACAAACAGAATTCATAAGGATATGATAAATTTATAGATAATTGAAATGATTTAAAAATAATATTTTCTAAACTTTCCTTGTTAGTAATGATTAGAATGCTATAATTTAAAAATATAATTTGTGAAATTATAAAATAAAGCTTGTTTAAATTGATTTGATAATCTTTCTGCAGTGTTCAATTTTGTTATTTCAGATCACAGACAGTGAAGATTATGTCGAGTTTTCTTCCCCAATTTGAGCCAAAATGCATGAATTAATAGTATATTAAATTCATACAGTCTATAATTCAGTATACTTTATAAACAAATTAAATTAATTTGTTTATAAGCATTTGCAAAAAAACTTTGGTTTGCTAACGTGACAAAATTATTACAATTGTTGGTCTTGCTATATTCTTCTTTTATAGTTTCATGATACTGATTTTGAAAATATTTTCAGAGTCCCATTTTGAACCCATGAAAGACCTCCACTTTGAATACTTTTATTTTCTTGCTCTTCTTCTTTCTAAAATATATTATAAAAATATAATTTTATATATCAAATATTTAGAAATTTATATATATTAAATCATAAAGTTTCTACGCGTAAGTTTATAAAATTCAATACTTTTCTTTTATAATAAGGTTTTACCACTTCATAAAATTATTTGTTTTATTAAAGTTTTTAGTATAACTGATGTTAGATTGGAAAAACACGTGTTTCAATAAGTAAAAATTACTGATTTTTTGGGAATTATATAGAAATATGATATTTATCAACAGAATCAATGATTTAATTTATTTCCATTTTATTAGAAAATTGCATTGTATAAGATAATTTTAATTTGAGTCTAATTTGTTGTTCCAAAAAATTTCATTAAAGAAAAAAATATTTTCAAATCTTTATAAAATTATTGATACTTTCAACCAAATTAATATGGTTTTAATAAAATATTAAAATAAATTAGAAAAATATCTATTATTCTTTAATACTTTTTAAAACTTTTTCTCAGTTTATAGTTATCTATCTTGAAAAATTTTTCAACATTCTGTATTTTTTTTGGATTTCTGTGTTCTAGAATTTTTAATATTAAAAAATTGAGAGAGAGAGGAAAAAAATTTGATTTCATAAATTATCACACAGAATTTGGTTATTTTATATCTTCAATAGCATTTAAATGCTTAGCAATCATCATAAACATCAGTATAATACATATATGTAGTAACTGAAAAGATTTTTTCAATCATACCATTATACATTCTGATTAATGACAGAATATATAGCATTAACATGCATTTTATAGCATAATACATTTTCAAATTAAATCAATGATAACTGAATTTAATTTGTTTTAAAAATGATAATTATTTATATAAATGTTACCCAATAGTTAAATATTTCTTTTATCATCAAAACTGAATATATTAAAGCTTTTTATAATGAAGTTTAATAAATGAAGTAAAACTATGATATAAAATAACAACAACAACAAATGACCTAAATTTGTTATATTCAGTCCTTGCTATATTGTATACCCTATAAAGATACTTCATTCTAAGAATTAAACAATACTAAATGTATCGTTCTATTTTTCTTTCACTTTCTCTATATATTTTTATCCTCCTTTTTCATAAAATTTAAACAAATATTTTATGAAAAAGGAACATACATAATCTAAAACAACAGAATCCATACAGACATATATGGATTAACTGGTGAAAATGAATATTTATATGTATAAAAACACTTATTTAGGATATTATAATAAATTTTTATATATTTCAAAATTTAAAAATTTGCACACATTACAAATAATTTGAAATTACAAAAATTAAGAATATTAAAACACTAAATATTAAATCAAGTAAAATAATAACTAACTAGTGTTTTAATATTCTTAAATTCAATTAAATATTCATTACTATAAATACCTTTTTTCCTATTAACTTTCTTCTAAGATTTTCATGAACTGCTGATTCCCAAGGACTAAAATGTATGGCATGAGGATCATCTGTATTGGGGCGATCATATAGTTTTTCATTACACAAATTTATGCTTTCTGCCACTTTCAGTTTGTATAATTCAATATCTCTTTCATATCTAATATAACAATAGAAAAATTATTTGCAATCCATTTATTGGAAGATGTGGAAATTTTAATAAATAAAAATATAATATATAATTTATAATAATGAAATATTATCTTAACGTATTAACTGATTTATTTAAATTTATATGAAAAATCATTATGATTAATTAGTAATGACAAAAAAAAATAATCTTCAAAAAATTCAAAATAAATATCACTTTTTTTACCTTTTTCATATAGATAATAGATACAAGCTGAATTTTTGCATAAATAAATAAATTTATTTATTTTTTCTATTATTATTATTTTAATTATTGTATAACATCTTAAATACTATAATTACCATATTGCTTTGAATTTAAGCCGCACTTTTTATTCAAATTTTTAAATTGTAAAATTTGGGTGTGGCTTAAATTCAAAGCGAATATTTTAACATCTTATTTCTCCTGAATGTGGAATTTTAGTAAGATGAACTGTAAAATTTGTAAAACTGAAAAAATTTTGCCAATAATACAAAAATTTTTGAAAATTAATCTGATAGTATAAATATTATCATCAATGAATTATTTTATGATTCTTTAACATTTCACTAACTCTATTCTGAACAAGTGAAAACCCCTTTATCTAAAACTAATAATTGCTTCCTCTTAGTTATATGTAATATTATAAAAAACAAGCACTTTTAGCAGTTAAGATTAGTTTATTTAAGAGTAACTAATTCTTTCGGTTATCTGCGAAGTTCAGGTTACAAAAGAAAAGGATAATCATTGTCCTTTTTTGTAATCTGAAGATGGCAGATAGCGGAAAGCATTAGTTACTCTTAAATAAACTAATCTTAACTGCTAAAAGTGCTTTTTTTTGGTAGTATTAACTCTTTTATTTGTTTCTAATTCAAAATATTGTATAGTATAACTTTTAATGATGATTCTTCCTACTTGTCAGTTAACAATATATATCGTATTACTTTGAATATAAGTTGCACTTTTTATTCGGATTTTTAAGACGTAAAATTTGGGTGTGACTTAAATTCAAAGCGAATATTTTAACATCTTATTTCTCCTGAGCTCCCTGGGCTTTTGCTTTACGCTCTCTACGCTTCTCGCGTAAAGCAAAAGCCCGCTTTTGCTTTATGCTGTATGTATGCGCATAGTATTACAATCTTTGATTACAATTTATTCGGTAGCTTATTATGCATATTAGTACCTATTTAGAATATAAAACTTTCTTATTTTTCAATATCTATTATAAAATAATTTTTTTTCCAGTTTTCCAAATTTTTCAAAACCTATCATTTTTATTTTTTCCAATTTTAAAATCCTACTGCGGCTTAAATTCGAAGTATTATGGTATTATCTAGTTAATAGAATATGAAGAAAAAAAAACAAATTTCCTGAAAACACACAAAGAATTAAATTGTTACTTTTCTAAATAATTATTAGAAATTGATAATTGAATTTTAGAATTTAAATACAAGCAATCTCTGATTTATGTATGCCAGATATACATAGATTCATGCTTATGTAAAGATTCCCTGACTAAACACAAAAATTATCCTGATCATAGCAGATAGAGCTATAATGCAGAGATGCAAGCATTTTTGTTTTAATTTCATCATTTATCATACAGTACATTATAAACATATATCACCAGTATTATTACATAAATGCATAAAATATTAATACATATAGCAATCATTGGTTTTCACACCACATTCATTTGTCACTAATGGCAGTAGGGGTCCAAAACAGTTAACCCTGCTGCCTTTACAGTCATATTCACCTTCTCGAGTTAAATGATGAATTAGTTAACTCGAGGTAAATTCTAACTTCGAGTCAGATGTGAAGTTAACCCTCATTGGTATTCAGGAAGAATATTAACCCTCGGGTAACCCAACCCTTGAGCTAGCCTTTTCAAATACTACTGTTTACTAGATAAAATGACAATTCGTTTGAGACAAGCAATGTGATTGGCTTTCATAAATCACATGATATACATAAGAAAAATGGTATATATTATTCCTTTCTGTACAAGCATATTATAAGTAACTTTACAATATAACTTGATATGACACTTTATTAATGATATAACTCTCTCATTGTTATATCATAATAGCAACCATACTGTTTTTTAATCAGTTTCAAATTTAAACTATTTGAACTCATGTTTTTCTTCTATTTATGTATGTATACTAAAAACTGCTGAAGAAGACTTAATCAAGCCAAGAATATTCAAGTTTGTTTATTTATAAATGTAATAAATTATTTTATTTAAAAAACTGAACTTGCATCTATTAACCAATCTTCAAAAATTTTTAAATAAAGAAAAATAGAATTATATTTTATAGTTACAGATATTTATATAGAAATTCTTTAATTTAAATAAATATATGTTGATTCATAATAAACTAATAAAATACAGGTATCCCTTGCTATACGTGATCTCACTTTATGCGTTTTCACTATAATGTGATTTTAAAAAGTAAATTAATTTTTTAAATTAAAAAAAAAATTGTCTCATATAGATGAGACATATGTGATGAACTGTTCGAATCTACTTATCAGAGCTCACTAATGAAGAGCTTCTGGAAATGGAAAACAACATGAATGATGATGTTTGCATTTCCAGAAATCAGGAGCCCTTTGTTGCTGAGACTGAGACCATCAAATAGCTTACAACAAAACAAATGACTGAATTTTTTTAAACACATTGACAGTGCCATCAGAATAATTGAAGAAAATGATCCTAATGAGACTAGAAGTGCCAAAGTTTCAAAAGAAATTCAGGATTCTTTGGCTTGCTACAAAGAGCTATAATAGAGAGAGGAAGAATGCTACCATCAGCTGAGTCTCAACTGTTTCATTAAAAAGTTGAATATCATCAGCCTATCATCCCAGGGACTTCAAGAGAGTGATGACCCAAACTCACCAGATCCAATCCATTCATCATCAGATTGAAGACTGTCAGAAGTGTAGTGTTTAGGTGTTTATGACATTGTATTAATTAAATTCATTCATCCAATCATTCATTCATTAAAATTTGTGTATTTTGTTTATAAGCTTAAACAATTCATTCATTAAAATATCTTTTGCTCACAGGTGTAAAATTTTCTTTTTTTTTTTTAATCCTTCTTTGCAAAAGAAATTCAGGATTCTTTGGCTTGCTACAAAGAGCTATAATAGAGAGAGGAAGAATGCTACCATCAGCTGAGTCTCAACTGTTTCATTAAAAAGTTGAATATCATCAGCCTATCATCCCAGGGACTTCAAGAGAGTGATGACCCAAACTCACCAGATCCAATCCATTCATCATCAGATTGAAGACTGTCAGAAGTGTAGTGTTTAGGTGTTTATGACATTGTATTAATTAAATTCATTCATCCAATCATTCATTCATTAAAATTTGTGTATTTTGTTTATAAGCTTAAACAATTCATTCATTAAAATATCTTTTGCTCACAGGTGTAAAATTTTCTTTTTTTTTTTTTAATCCTTCTTTCTACTTCTATCTTTATCTCGATCATGCTAAATTCAACTCTCTTTACATGATTTCATGTTACGCAATTATTTCATGGAACCAATTAATTGTGTAAAGCAAAGGACACCTGTATATTAAATCATTTTTTGAATCCCTAAAATTTTTATTCAAAACACAATTTACAAAACTGATTTTATTAAATTATTACATATATAAAAAGTTTTCCTGTTTT
The DNA here is from genome assembly GCA_000484575.1 of Olivierus martensii. Taxonomy (NCBI): domain Eukaryota; kingdom Metazoa; phylum Arthropoda; class Arachnida; order Scorpiones; family Buthidae; genus Olivierus; species Olivierus martensii. The sequence goes on from AYEL01086366.1 coordinate 16,274, forward strand.
GGATAAATAAATCTGAATCAAATTAGTGGAAAACAATGATGTAAAATAAATGAAATAAAATTTTTTTTGAAGTAAATGGATTTATAGATATTATAATGCATTTTTTAAATGTTCTCTCTTGTGCTTAATTACTAGCTTTAATCATTCTATAATTGATTTTGAATATATATTTATCTGTCTCAATAAACAACAATTTTCTTGAAGTGATAAAATTATTATTATTTTGACAGTTTTTTGTATCTATTGTTTGGTTTCAAATTCTTGATATAGTTATTAGTTTGACTCAACTTTTTTATCCATCACTAATTAAAATATTTTGCACTTTTTTTGAAGTGTATTTTTGTAAGAATTAAAGATATATTTATAACAGTCAAAAATGAAACTCAAATCTTTATCTATTTTCTGAAGGAAAAAGTGACTTATGAAATGACCATTCTATCCATCCATATGTTTCCATTAATTACTTATGAACTAATTAATAGATTTTCATGAAATTTGGTAGTGATGTTCTATTATTAAAAGACATCATAATGGCACATTATTTAATCCTCTAGCTGCAAACATTTGAAAATGGTTAATACCAAAGATTCTGAGATAATCTCTTACTATATCCTAAGCTGCTGATTTGATTTTTTTGAATATGATGGTGATGACGACACAAATTAATCCCTTATCTATAATTAATTAAAAATGGCAGATATTCAAACTTCAAAAGTTTCTTCTTAATAACTTTTGAATTATTTGATTAAAATCAGTGTTATCTATTATTCTGAAAATATGATTTTTTTTTTTTTATAAAAATAAACAAAAATTAAGCTAATTTAAATAGGTTTAATAATATCTCCAATTATTTATATATTTACTTAAAATTTTCATATTTTGTTTAAACTTCTGCTTACTGTAGGAAAAAAAAACTTATATAAATATTAATGAAAGTGAAATAATAAAATAATTTAAAATAGTAAATAAAGTAGTGAACAAATAACAACTATAAAATGCAGCTATTTTGAATGATCATGGCATAATAGGTGCATTCTTCTATCAATCAATTTCTGGGAAGTTTTCATCCCATCTAAAATGTGTCACTGTTGATCAAACAATTTCGTTATGAATGATTTTATTTTAATCAGTTGTGATGATAATTATTTTTCTGTAAGATAATGTGACAGGATATTTTTAGTCTTTATATAACGTTTTATATATATATGTTTTCTATAGTAAGCGGGCCAGACGTAAATATCAGCGGCCCAGTGTTGAAGACGAATCAGAGGAGATCGCTAAAAACGTGATAATTAGGCACCTATTTTAATAAATCATTAAAATAGGTACCTAATTATTATTTTTTAAACCTATTTATTTATTTACCTAGGAATTACATATTTTATTTTAGAATTTATTATTACTTCGTTTAATTGGGACAGTCGCTTAATTGGGAAAAAATGGCTTAGTCCCGACGTGTCCCAATTAAGCGGAATCCACTGTATATGCTTTATTTAAGAAAATGAATGTCAAATTTTCCTTGGAATATATTTTTACTTACTGGATCATACATTATTTTCAAAACAGAAAATATCAAATTTCAAATCGAAATGGAAATCTGCTTGAATTTTCTCCAACTTTGGAAATTATCTCAGGGATCTGCGTTAAGTGCTTTTCTGTTTATCTGCTACGTAAACGATATCTTTGCTAGCAGTGCTCATTCTACAATTCTTGCATATTTTCATGCTGATGATTTCAAAATCATACATACCAATCAATATACTTAAATCTCGGATTTCAACGGAGTAAAACATGGTTTAATGATAACTACTTATTTATTAATGAATCTAAAACAAAATACATGATATTTCACTTAAAAAAAGAGAAAACGCTAATAATTTGATTAACAGTGTTGGGAAATTCACTCCAATTGAATCCCACAAAGATTTAGGAATACTTCTCGATTGCCGTCTATCATAAATACCATATTTCCTATGTGATGCATCAAATAATAAGAAAAAAGGCTCTTACTTGCAGATATCTTTCAAGAATTTCTAATAAATATGTTTTAAGAACTTGATTTTATGCAACTGCTCTTTCTTGCAGATATCTTTCAAGAATTTCTAATAAATATGTTTTAAGAACTTGATTTTATGCAATTTTTGTATCCTTCATTGTATATGGAATTCGATTATATTCGTCTGAATCTATATCTTATCTGAACACCTTGGATTCTGTTTGAAAACGAACAATTAGAAAAATAAATTCTTTTGGTGTTGAGTCATTCTGATGAAGGCTTCGATTTCATGAAATTACCTACATTTACTGAACTGATAAAAAAGAGTGATCTTAATATAATATTAAAATATATTAGGGTAGAGCTACTCTCGAATAATTTATTCTTCAATGTATCTCAGTACAATGCTCGTAAACCGGATTTACTTTTTCTACCTGTCAATAGACTTGAAAAATCATTGAGATCTTTTCAGAGTAGAGCTGCCAGGACTTTTAACGATTTGTATTTTTCAGAATAAAGGGGACTGCCTAAAATTACATATATGAGTAGGGTGGAATAAATAAATAAATAAAATTTAGGAGGAAGTTCATGAACACCTCTTGTTACAAACATATTTCTAAGTAAGTTTTGTTCGTAACTCAGATACTGTTGTTATTTAGCCGTGAAAACTACTGAAATAACTTTATATACTGTGTTTTGTAATATATTTCACAATCGTATCAACTAGAAGTTTCTTATTTCACAGATTTGAACAAAACTTTCTGATTATAAAGCGAGAGTTTTTTGCGTAATCGCCGTAATCTTGAACTCTGCCGTTATAAGATAACTAACTGTGCTGCAAAATAGCATAATGACAACAGTGAAGTTTATACAGATATGTTATTCATTCTCATTCTCTATATTCATTCTCTCTATTTTGTTTTACTTGTATATGTATATGTAGACAGTTATCAATATTTACAATTTGCCATCTTCAAAGGCAATTATTTTATAAACTTTTAAACGTCTACATTTATTTGGCAATAATATGAATAATCTTATAACTATGTCACTTTCATTAGCATAAATTATTAGCAGATAATCAACACCATAGATTTAAAAAGTTTAAATTTATCACGAAATCTCGATCAGATTAATAAAATAAAATCATCACCAAGATAATTATTAAGATTTATTGGCTTGGTTTGTTTAATTTTTATTAATTTATTATAATTTAATTAATTAAATTTAATTTATTATAAACTTATTAGTTTCACATTCTTTAAACTGGTAAAAATTAATAACAATAATATCGTTGCCGTTTCATTATTAAGACGATTAAAGTAATTAAATTGATATAAGTTACATTTATTTAAAATAAATAAATAAATAATGATAATAATACAACTCTGTATTGTTGAAAATAGTGTTAAATTTCAAATATGCAGGTGCGATTTAAAGGAGATTAATTGATTCATTTAAATTTTAAACGCAAACACTTGGTTTAATAGCATTCAGTTTGATTATAATTAAGTAATAGTTTGATTAATGAATAATAAATAAAACGAAAGCGATATATTTTTAAATCATTATAAAAATGCCGAAGATCTGAATATTTTAAAATTTTAAAACACTCGAACGACACTTGACATCAAAAACGAGCGCCACTTTAAAAAATCGCAATTTTCAGGTATCATCTTTGGATAGACACGTAATGGATAAGTAAAATTTTTTATTTCGTCAAGATTCATCCTGTATTATGTCAAGTAATTCACACAGACTACTAAAAAATGAAGAAGGAAAAAAAAATTAAGAATAAATGCAAATTAATCATGTTCACAATTGAATGTGTAACATCGGTCGTCTAATCAATTTTCCTGATTTGCATTTTATTCGGCAATCAGTAACATCTGGAATGCTAATTTAAATAATAAAAAAAAGAAGAAAGAAAATGCAAAATGATTTAGTTTCCTCTTTGCTCGCAATAATTTTATTACCGTTTCTTTCATATAAATTGAATTGCCTAGTTAGCATTATGTAAATGACAATTGAATTTCTTATTTGTCTTCGTTCTTGAAGAAACTAAGATTTCTTTACAGGAGTAATATTTCTCTTTCAAGATCTGTGTAGATAAAGTGCGAATAAAATAAAGAAAATTGAGAAAAAAGAGATTGTATTGTTTAAGATATTTTCCTCGTAAATAAATGGTATTATTTTTATCGCCTTTATTTTAAATTCAAGTTGATAATTCGGTTTTTTAAGATTCAATCTTCAACTCTATGAAATGATAGCTTTAGTTAAATGCGAGAAGAGTAAGGTAAAAAATAATTTGAAATTAACTGCTAGAATTTTTCCGAAAATGAATCAATAGCACTTTTTTGAGATTCTTGATGAAAATTTTGAATTGCTACATTATCTTCTATTTTATATTGATTTTCAGTTATTTGTCTTTGAGATTATTGATGAAAATTTTGAATTGCTACATTATCTTCTATTTTATATTGATTTTCAGTTATTTGTTATTAATCTATAGGGCTATTCTGGCGCCCATTATGAATAACCTACCCCGAAATAGGATCTGCGCCATAACTCGTTTTTTTTTCTTGTATAGTTTATCTCTTTCCATTCGGTGAGCACTAAGCGGCAGAGCATTCTAGTGTCCGTCACGATGCTCCTGATAAGATCAGCCGTCAGATACCCTATGAAGGATGGGGTTCAACGAACCAGACTTTCATGAAAAATTTTTAAAGGTTTGGTTTAAGTTAAGTTAGTATAGTTAAGTCCCCACATCGCATAAGGGATATACTTTATCTGGCAGCACTTACTTGTAGAGTGTATCACAGGCTGGCCAACACCCATAATAAAGTCAACCAGAAGATTGAAGGATTGGATTCAATGGGCCGGGTCTGGACCCCTCTTGAAAAACTAGAAGTGTGAGAACCAGATTTGAATCTGGATCACGCAGTTATCAAGCCAACTTGAAGGTTTGGGACCCGGGAAATGGCCCGGATCCTCCATAGTTATAGCACAAAGATGCTTTTGGTTCCTGAGCATTTCACTGATTTGGTCTATGATTAGAACAAAGGGCTCGAATCTCTGAAATTTTTTATGATGATTCAAGTCCGGACTTCTTGCTGACAATGAATGTGTTAGCGCGCTACCAGTAGCAGATAAAGTCACTATCGATATTCCTTTAATAAATCGACATCGTGTTAAGTTGCTTATCGATAGTTGATTGTACACACAAAAGGTAATTTTCCTGAGGAAAAAGAAATATCGAAAGCTTAACTGTTAATAATGACAGGAATAAATAATTAAAACTTAGTGATTATTGGAAATATGAGATTTTTTCAGACATTGCAGTTCATATTGTAAAAATACAGCACTTTTGTAGAGAATACTTTCGCAAAATATTCAAATATTTCCATGTAATAGTTGAAATATTTGAATATTTTTTATTTAAATTTTTAAGCGATTTTTTTTTTTAAAAGTTGTTATACTGTATTCATAATTTGTTCGTCTGTAACTCGTCCCATTGAGATCTTCAAATGTTCAAAGAATATCGAAATTTTAATATTTTATTATTTATGATAATTCTTTGAAATTAAGTTCATGATAAGGACATGGAAGCAAACAGTTCTAGATAATATTCGACATTTTTAATGTTTCAGAATCTCCATTCTTAATTCCAACAGTTGCCATATATGCAATTATATTGAGTGTTCTATATCACCCTGTTCAAAGGAGAATAGAGACTCTTTGAAACATTAAAATGCCAAATATTTCTGAAACTATCTGCTTCATGTACATATCATTATCTTAATTTTAAAGGATTATATATTATAATTTGCAATAATGTTCTTATTTGATTATCAGTTTGGTATTATTGTCCAATTTTCTGCCAAATATCTCAAGAGTCAAACGTTATAAAGTATTAAAATTTTAATTGGTTTCTGTCCTAACTATACGATTACTAATTTTAAAGTCTCTACGTGAATTCATTGCAAATATGGCGGCGGTTCGAAATTTAAACTGAGAACTATTTGAAATTACTTTTTTGCACACAAAAATATATTTATTTCAAAAAATATATTTTTTTTATATAATATAGTTGTAACATTACTTACTTTAGATAAACTTTTTACTTATATTTTTTCTGCAATTCTAATATTTAATATATAAAATTGATTTTGCTCCAGGCTTATTTATACGATATATCATTTTAAAATAACAGTTTATGATAAAATATTGCAGATATTTATAAAATTTTTTAAGAGAAAGCTAAAAACATATTTCACTTGGTTATTTATGTTTGCCTTATCCTTAAAAAGCACAAAGTCAAGTCAAAAATTATTTTTCGTTACGCTTCGGACATATCTGACACAACGCAACATCAAAAGTGAGCAACTGAATGTATGGTTTTTTTTTTTCATCTGTAAATCAGGATTTAGGATTTTGTTTAGAACTTCGTAAAAGATTAAGTTATAAACTTTTATATATTTTAATAAAAGAACCGTTATTATATTCTTGTCAGTTCGTATAACTATAGAAATGTTTTCGTTCTTTGAGGAAAGTTGCTTTAGTGCTCTAAACACGATGGTTTTCTCTCTTGGTTTTATACTATGATTTTTTTTCTATGAATGAAGTTATAACCGGAATCAACTGTATCAGAAGCCAGCGAAAATTATAACTTTATTACAAACTTTGACGTGAAAACAAAATGCAAACAAGAGATAAATATATTTTACTTTCTAGAAATTAAGAATATCTACAAACGAACAGAAAACTAAACACAAACTGATAATTCTTCTTTATTTTGGTAGAAAATTCTCGTTTTACAGTTACCTAAATATGCAAATCGCGAGTAATTTTTAAGCATTAAAACAGAAAACTCGCAGTTTCTATAACAATAACAATTTTTCTCTAGATAGAGTCATGTATCTTTTCGAATTAAATGCTACCTTTTCCGATAAAGATGCCATACTTAATTCACCTTCAGAACATTTAAAGATTAAGGTTTCAATTATAGCAGATAGCGATATCGTTTCGGCATTGAACTGCTTCTATTTGATGCATTAAAATGGAATCTTACTCTTCTTCATGTAAATGAAACGGAGATGAAATTTAACGAGGATATTCAACAAGATTTGATACTTAAGAGTGAGTTAATGTTATTTCATTTTACTCACTTCGTTAATGGTTCGTCACGTTTAACCAATTTTGAACTTTTATTTTCGCGAAGCTAACGATAATTAATTTTTTTTTTCCAAAATCAAGAATTAGTGAACTGCGTCAATATTTAAAAGTCGTCTTTAACGATCTAATTTATTAATATTTCTTCTGCTTTAGCCGTTTTCTGCCTTTTCATTATGGTAAACGAAGATTAAAAGTTGTTATTTATCCCATAACGAGAAAGATTACTCCACATAATTCAATAGAAAAAAATTTAAGATGATGGCCGAGATTGAAGAGACGATAAATAAAAACTTAAAAAGAGATTTTTTTTGATATATTCAGACAAATTTTGGAGTTGGCAAGTCTTAAATTTTTATCAAAACTTGGGCATTTTACAAACTGAAACATCGATTGCGAAAAAAAATACTAAAAGAAAAAGATATTTCTTCACTATATTTTAGTGAAATAACATAAAAGAATTCTAAAATAACTTTTAAAATTGAATTTTAAAAGAAAGTTTTTCTCTTCTGAAAAGATTTTTATCGATATTTTACTTTATAGATTATGAAATTCAATCTTTAAATTAATTCTTAACTTATATTTTATGTTTCTTCTTTTCCATCGAGAAAACTTGAAGTTGATGCAAAGAAAACTATCCCTACAAGTTCTCTTCTATATATCTGATCGATAAGTAATTCTGTGCATCATACAACTATCCCGAATGCTTTTTTCCCCTCTCTTTCTCGAAGTTAAAAAAACAATGATGATGTAAAGAAAATATAAAACTTAAAGAAAAAAAAAACTAAATTGAAAGTTTCGACTTACATATAAAATTGTTAAACGGATTTAACAGCTTTTAAAATTTATTTCATTTACATCAGGTATAATATCAGATCAAGAAGAAAACATTACTGAAACTATGAGGAAAATTTCTCTTTAGAGAAGATAAAACTATATTAAAACCAAGATAAATCTTTTGACTATCACCTAGCGTACTTCATATCGTCGCAGGCGAAGGCGCGACGTGACATTCTCACGCCAAGAAACTCGCTTCTCTCGAATGCACCTCTGGCGTTTATATATTGAAACGTTCATAACACTGACGATGATCAATAAAACCAGTTTCACCTAAGATATTTCCGCCATTCACGTTTAGAAATCTCCAATAACTCACTTCCTTCGACTCACTTTAGGTGCGTTACCTTCCGCGCGCCAAACTCTGATAGGTAGATAATGCACGAATACCAAATTTAAGAGGAGAAAAAATACGTATTTGAAGTTATACGGAGAGAGAAAATTGATTTTAAAGTTATCTGATAAAGAAAAATTAAGTTCGATTTCAAGAAAAATTCTTATTGAAAGTATTTTATTTTTGCAATCGATGTATGCACATACGACGTTATATATTTTTCGTTATTTTTATAGCAATGCGATTATAATGGATTGAAACCGTGTTATGGAAATCTTTCGCACTTAAAGAAGTGTTCAGGTGGAAGAACAGGAAGAGGACAGTTGACACTCCATTCGTCATTTCGACTTCGTTTACCACATTGAACATCGAGTCAGAAAATCGCTGATTTAATCGCTGCACTCAAAATAATATCCGGTTTAGAATTGTTTAATATAATGCGATTATTATTAATACAGTTCATAGATGAAGTCAGAAATATATTTTAAGTTACTGCGAATTTTTTATTTTACAAATTTAATTTGTTTTTAGCGTATTTAATCGAATTTTATTAAGAAATATCTTATCATTCAGTTTATTATAATTAAATAAAATGTGATTGACGTGAAGCGGAGTGGACGCGCCATGCGATGCGAAAGCCGTTTATTATTATTATTATTTTTTTTTTCTGCTCGCTTTTTTGAAAAATAATTAAAATTTAATTTTTAAATATTTTAATTATTTTATGTTTTTCTTATTTAATACAATTAAAAAAATTCGAACATGTTTTGATTTAAAAAAAAATGGATTTCTTTTTTTGCAATCGACGTATGCACATACGACGTTATATATTTTTCGTTATTTTTATAGCAATGCGATTATAATGGACATTAAAAAAAATAAGTATATAGTATTTTAAAATGTTTGGAATGCAATTTAATTTTTTTTTGTTTCTGATGAAAATAATAACAATAAAACTCTTATTAATTAATAGAAGAATATTTAATAATCTAAAACATTAAAAAAATAAGAATATAGTATTTTAAAATGTTTGGAATGCAATTTAATTTTTTTTGTTTCTGATGAAAATAATAACAATAAAACTCTTATTAATTAATAGAAGAATTTTTAATTTGTGTTTCTTTTAATATTTATGTTAAAATATGATTTATTCATTGCGATTGTCGCGTCGCTTATTAATATGGTGATTATGACAGTCGTTATAACGCAACTGGAAAGAAAAGAAGAAAAAAAGAAAGAATGTGATCCACTTCGCATCTTAATCATTATCTAATGATGTGATTTGCACTTGAAATTTATTATACACAAGAGGAAATGAAGTTTCAACAGCTTGCTTTATAATATTCCCAGCTAGGTGCCCAAAGCTTGAACAAATTTATTGATTCTATAATTTTTCTATTTGACATCTAGATTTTTAGATAATTTACATATAAATTGTTTTTCGTTTACTTAGAATACAAAATTGAAGTAATAGCAAGCATAGCTTTTCTATTCAATTCTGTGAATTTCAGAAATATGAAGAAGTATTGGAAAAAATAAAAATAAAAAAAAATGTATAAAAAATTTTTTTTTTCTAGAATACAAAATTGCATTCAAGCCCAACACAACCCCCTATACTGAATTTTGTGTTGTTGGATTTGAGAGTTGACAGTTCTCCAGTATCGACTTGGGTAGAACTCTTGTGACAACCTCCCTTTGCATCTTTTTTCCAATCACGTTTACAGAATATTTCTCCTTACAATGCAAGGTATTTGAGTTGCATGTCATTTATACGCATGAAAAAAATCAATAGCTTATATTCTATACTCGTTCTCGAATATTTTCTGGAAGATATAATGATATGAAAACGAAATAATAATTTTGTATATCTTTTGTATAATAAGTTAGGTTTTTTTATTTAATTAAAAAATAATTAATAGATACTCAAGCTGCATCGTCAGAAGTTACCATGTTTAATTCGCAACGTGTATTATTGCAGCCTATGCGTTGCGTTACATTACATTTATTTTTTATGTTTAATGATTTTTCTAATATATTTATATCATAATATCATTTTTAATTATTTTTTAACATATTTATAACATCATTCTAATATATTTATATCACAATTTAATGATTTTCTAGCATATTTATATATTTTTCTAATATTATCTTTCGATATAAGACAAACAATATTATACTGTATATATTTAAATATTATAAATATTAATTTTATCACTTAATTTTATTATCACATATATTTTATAATTTAAACGTTTTCTCTAATTCTTATTATTCTTTGAGTAAATTTTATGCACCTAACTAAAAATGAATATAATTATTAA
>AYEL01086367.1:0-17296 GCA_000484575.1 Olivierus martensii
AACTGAGGATGGTATCTAGAATACCAAAAACGTTTTTGTCTTTATTAAAGTTTGTGTTATGATACTGCTAAATGTGCTGTTTTTATTTAGACTTTGTGATTAGAAGATAAGCAGTTTTTTATAGTAATTGTCTATTTTTATTGACAAAGTGCATTTGAAATTTATAATGTGGCAGATAAAGAATTATTTAAATTAAAGAAAATCCTAAGCACTATTTTATAAATCCTAAGATCCCATATTTTTACCCTTCTACTCACAACTTTATTTGTTATTTGTGTACTCTACAATTGCAAAATGAGTTATACGACAATTCAACATCGAAGCAAGGCTCTTCAAATATTAACATAACAGAACTTGTTAATTTACAGAACAAATTTTGCAAAATACATTATTAAATGCATGAAATATTCAGATATGCATATTTTTTAAATTTCATGATAAAAATGCATATGTGAATTACACAATTGTATGAATTATATGAATAAATATGGTATACAAATGAAAAGTTTTTACAAAATATTGAGTTTAAAGAACTTTGACATTTTGCTCAAATTTAAACAATAAATTATCAATATTAACAGAAATTACAAAGAACAAATTATCTTATATGTAATTCTGTTCTTGATTACTGCATTTATGCTAAACTATTCAAAATATTACAAACTTAAGCACTTTATTCAGTTGGTTGCATATAAATCTTTATTCAGAGTACTTTCAGTTATTCAGAGTAACTGAAAGTACTCTGATTTATTCAGAGATTTATTTATTCTGATTTATTCAGAGATTTATATGCAACCAACTGCATAAAGTGCTTAAGTTTGTAATATTTTGACTTGTGAGTATCTTATATGTAGATTCAGTCTTTCATATAGTTATTATTATTAAGATTGGTATGGAAGTGACAATGATTGTTCTAAATTAGTACTATTGACACTTCCATATCAATCTTAATAATCCTAACCATATTAAAGACTGTATCCACATATAAGATAATTTGGCTTTGTAATTTGTATTAATAGCTGTTATTTATTAAAAAGCATCTTATAAATTTATTGTTTAAATTTGACATTCTGTAAAAAATTTTTTTTTATATTAGTCTGCACATAATGAAGAGCATTTTAAAGATATATCCAAAAAAAGTGGGAGACTATGAGTAAATAAAATTTTATAACTTTCTACACTTAGAGTTTCTTGATGTCTGTTGTTGAAATTGATATAGTGAAGTCACCATACCGATTTTTTTAATGATTTAATTATAATTTAATAAATTTACTTGTTTACAACTTTACAATCTTAAATAAAAGTTTAATTTAAAATGAATATTAAAAAAATAAAAATATAGTACAAAACTGCTTGTATAACTGACATTAATTAATTTATTCAAATATATATATACAGTCAATTCAGCTTAATTGGGACATGGTGGGACTAATTCATTTTGGCCCAATTAAGCAAACTAATAATAAATTCTAAAATAAAATATGTAATGCGTAGGTAAATAAATAAATAGATAAAAAATAATAATTAGGTACCTATTTTAATGCTTTATTAAACCAAAAATACAGAAAATGGGCTGCTGATATTCACACCTTGCCTGCTAACTATAGATTATTGATCTAATGATTCTTCGACTTCCGGATCTTTTCCATCACACTTTCTTTTGGATGTTCCTGGAATTTCTTTCTGTAATGCCCACTCCTCACACATCTGAATTTTTTTTTCTGTTGTAGGAGACGTGCTATGGTAGATTTTAGTACACCAGTTATATCAGCAAGTCTAGGATGGCTTATATTAAATGGCAGGCTTTTAATTTTATCCAGCAAAGCAATTTTACTTGAAAGTGTAAAATCATTTTTTGACATCTTGGCAGATTTAAAAATTTTAAATAAAATCGACATTGTAAATAAATATCACTAGGTACAGTATATAGTAACGGAAGACTCTTAAGCAGACGCTTACTTGCCAGACACATGACGACAGATAACTGATTCGCATCATGCTATGTTGCCAAATAATAGTGTAAGCAGTGTTGACATACTTTCGAAAAACTTCTAAAATATATCAAAAATTGCTAAATTCCTTTTCTGCTACTGTCCCAAATTAAGCGTTTAAATTATGCATTAATTTGGTTTCTGTTCTTTGAGATTTGGCCCAAAAAAGCAACAGGCGCTAAAATTCAATTAACCGGTGGCTTAGTTTGGTGTTCCGTTCTTTGAGATTTGGCCCAATTAAGCGACTGCCCCAATTAACCAGTAGCCAATTAAGCAGAATCGACTGTGTATATATATAGTCGATATATATACAGTCGGCAACACGTGTTGTTGGTCGCCATGTTCTTTGCTTTTAGAAGGATAATAAACTTTTATTTTCTCTCTGACGTTTTTATTAATTTGTATCAATCCACAAATGTGAGAAGACGTTACCACATATATACATACATGAAACACAGTGTATGTTGTTGTATATATATTATGGGTAAAGTCCGAATTTGGATAATGTCAACATTATCCAAAATATGTAGGTAGTATTTAATAAGAAGTGGCTGTTTATTATTTTTCGATGTTTATCTGGATAATACTGACATTATCCCCGGCTCTTGGATAATGTCACATTCGAAGTTTGAAGAAATAATTGCACATGCGCAATTTTTGTTTATTGGCCTCGTGGCTGTGTATGTGTGTAGACAATCGAGATTAGGCAAGAGGAGATACATACAGTAGATTCGTAGATTTTATGCAGGAATGAATTACATATGGGCCAATCAAAAAATTGCCAAGAATTCCAGTCCAAACATTAATGCAGACCTGATGTTGAGAACCACAAGGAAATCACACTCAAGGATTTTCCTCAGCTCACACATGGCTGTTGTGGCTAGTCAAACATTGCTCCTGTATAAAACATGACTTGTCTAGGAACAAAATTGTTCCCAGAAAATCAGCTTCTTTCAATGTAGTGAAGACGAAGCACAATTTGGATGACATGGATTGCTTCAAGCCAAACTACTAAGGCGGGAAGCTCAAAATTTACACCCCAAAGAGGGTACATTGTGAGGATAAAAGTGCTTGGCTTGTCTCATTCTATTATTCTGTTAAGTTCAGTGGTAGAGTTTTTGATAACCCTGTATTATAGTAAGCAATAAAAAACTACAAGCACTAGAAGCAGTTTTTTTTATTGCTTTCTAAATGAGAAGATAAGCAGTTGCTCTAAAATTTAGAATAGTACCTGTATTATAGTTTCATACGTACAGTAAATTTTATTATTTGCATTTTGTTTTATTATTTTTGCATTTCAGTTTGGAAATTCTCATTTTATTGCAGTGTGTTATAGCCATTTGTGCTTAATTTTAGAAATAGTCTTCAACGTTATCCAGTTGGTTAATGTTGAGATTATCTGGATAAGGATGAAAACAAGATAAATTACTTTCTATTTCTGTCTTTATCTACTGTATTTAGATAACGTTGACATCTCCCGGTAATCTTAATATTAACTGGATTTCGCACATAATCTGTAACATATATACTCTGTTGCATATATATACAGTATATATATATACACACACACTACATTATATTCAGAGTGGAAGAAAAGTTTATATCCTCCAAATAACTTGAACACATAATCTGTAACATATATACTCTGTTGCATATATATACACACACACACTACATTATATTCAGAGTGGAAGAAAAGTTTATATCCTCCAAATAACTTGATAACTATCATAGATTTCAAAAATCTGTTAATGCCGACAAATAGGAAGTTATGGGTGGGCTATCTAATAGTGACTTTCAAATGAGTTGATTATTAGAAATATATTAATACTAGCACTATTTAGCAAATGAAAATTTTTTTTGAAAATGTTCTATAGACATAAATATAGTCATAGACATATATTTATTTACAATAATTACATAGGGTACATTGATAATGAAATGATCATTGACAAACTTTGTCAATTTTCAGGTCATTCATTACAAAAAAGAAAAAAAAAACAAACTAAACTTTAATTAAATGATCATCTGATGCACACTATATCATTAAATACTTTGCAATGTGCTGAAGATGGGTGTACTGAAAATGTTACATAAGTTAAATAAATTGTAAAATATTTTTATCTGCTAAACAGTGCTAGTGTAAATATATTTCTAATTAAATAGAAATAAACAAGCAGTAATCATTAAATGAGCTGATTATGCAAATGAGTACACCTGCAAATTATCTTATAAACCATAACAGATAGGGAAAAATTTCCAATTACAAAGTCGTTCAGCATTCAGTTCTGAACACTTTAAAAAACTTCATCAAAATTAGATGAATAGTTCACCCAAAAAAAAAAATAAAACATTTTTACATGCAAATCATGTCACATATCCTTCTGCAATCAGTTCTGGAAATTTTTGGAGATTTTCACAACAGTGTCATTTTCCTGTTCAATTGGTATAAAAAGCTGCATTCACACATGTGCAATTCAGTGTACATATACAGTACAATGGCCGAGTACATACGTAATGAAAAACTGCTACGATCATATGTTATGGTGCTGCTAATGCGAATGTAGCAGCACCATAACACATCCTTGCAAATCCTGCAGCATGAATACTTAACTTTATCATGAAAGACATCCCTCAGCATGAACACTTAGATCTATCATACATCAATTCCTTGAAATGCCCAAGATCAAGTCAGCCACAACTTTCATTCTTGTATAATAATAAAAGAGGATCTTGAAGACCACAACATTATGCTTGTGCAGAGATTTCTACTGACACTCTAAAAGTTGTGAGAAACTCCATTCAACATTATGCTCAATGGTACTTGGGTACTGGTAGAAAACATTTTGAGCACATTCTTGATTATTTTTGCTTGTTGATCAGGCTCTGTATTTTCAGTTTATTGATTTGGGGTATTAGGTTTTGGTGTTGATTTGTTATATATATGTCAGAAATAAGTGTCAATTCTTTGCATGTAAAAATGTTTTTGTTTCATTTTTGAGTGAACTATTCATCCAATTTTGAAGAAGTTAATTCTAGAGCATTCAGAATTGAATGCCAAACAAGTTTGTAATTGGAAATTTTTTCTTATCTGTTAAGATTTATGAGACAGGATTTGCAAGTGTCATTATTTATATAATCATCTCATTTGAAGGTCACCATCAAGTAGCCCACCCATGACTTCTTATTTGTTGACATTAACAGATTTTTGAAATCTATGATAGCTATCAAGTTATTTGGAGGGGTACAGACTTTTCTTCCACTCTGTATATATATTGTAATGTATAATAAAACATTATATATGTGTATATATATATATATACCATGAGTTTTTCTTGAAACCGAACACTGATTTTTGGCATTGAGCCAATTCTGATGCGCACACTATTACAAATTTTATTTATTTTCTATCTTTTTTGTAATAATCACTTATAAACCTGTAGAATTGTGCAAATTCTCAATATTAATTATATAGTACATATTAGATAGAGTTTTATCATTATATATAAGAATTCATCAAATCTAAAATGATAATTTAAGGAACATTTGTTGAAAATTATTCTTAATATACTGTATATATAAATTTAGATAAAGCAAAGCTAACCTCTAATCTATTTGATATTTCTGGTAATTTTGTAAGTGTTGGTTCTTTATATATAAATTCTTCTGCATCTAAGTCACCAAATTTATTTCCATAAAAGCCAACTCTGAAATATGTACCAAAAACTCTTTTTCCTGCCTGTATAAAAAGTAATATTAAAATTATTATTATTATTAATGTTACACAATTTCCAAATAATAATAATGTGTAACAATAATATTAAAACAATGAAATTTTCAATTTTAAATATAAGAACAGTCATTTTTATCAAGATTATGACAGAACTGTAATGGTTTTTAACATTACTATTAATAATTAGCTGTTGATAGTAAAGTTGTTATATAATAATAATAATAATATGATATAAATTGTACATACACATTATATTATTATAGTTATTATTTTTTCCTGCTTAAGTATTAGGCTATGTATAAATATAGTTTGTCTTAATCACCATAATTTTTGATGATTTATGCAAATTAAACCTGTACAAAATTTAAGTTTTATATATTCTTCCAGAGCATTATATCTAGTTAAATATCTATAAAACAAGCACTTTTTTGCAGTTAGAATAAAATTAAACATTTTGGGCATAAAACTGTATCATCGAAAATGTTTAACTAAAGCACTACTAGCAGTTGAGAAAAAATTTTTTTAATTTTTTTAATATGGAAACGTTTCCAGCACAACGGCCATCTTCAGGCTACACAAGGTAATTTGTGTAGCCTGAAGATGGCTGTTGTGCCGGAAATGTTTGCATATTAAAAAAAATTTTTTTAATTTTTTCTCAACTGCTAGTAGTGCTTTAGTTAGATATTAACATTGTATTATATAAGAGTATAAGCAATGATTAGAGCAAGTTGACTAATCAAAAATGTTAAGTTTTAATAAATTGTTCTACACTGCAAAAAGTGCTTGTTTTATAGATGTTTAACTAGTTGATTACAGAAGCAATATACAGTTGACTATGTTATGAACATTATACAATTTAAGTCAGGGAATATTTGTATTTTTACTGATAAAAATATTTAAGTAGAAAATATAATTTTAATAAATCTATATTAAAATTTAGATTTGGATATAAAATGTACCTGTTGGTCTATTTTAGTAAATGCTTCATGTAATTTACTATGAATATTTGCCAATTTCTTATAATCGCGATGAGCTTCTGCAATTGGTATTAAAATTTTATAGACATCATTCATAGCTTCATACATTCCTGCCTATAAAAATATTTTATAATGATTAATAGCAAAATAAATACAGTATTAGAATTGTTTCTATTTTATATAAAATTTAATATTTATTTGTTGTTCCATATTTAATATTTTATTTAAGCAATTTATAGAATTTTTGAAAACATTGGAATCTAAATTCAGATTTATGTAAAAGTATTATATTTTCTCAATGATTGCAATTTTAGAAAATGCAAAACAGAATTTTCATTGTTTATTAAATGTCAAAATAATGCATTACTAAACAGGATGTATCTTTTTTATTTCATTATATAATTTGAAGTATAATATTTTATTTTTTATATTTATAGAGAAAATGCAAATGTCTTATATTTTTTATTTAACTTAAAAGAGATTATGAGCTATATTCATAGATTTAGCTGCTAGATTATCTCTATTATTGCAAAACATAGAAAACATTGAATTTAATAAATTTATCTAAAACAGTTAAAATTAAACATACCAGACTGAAGGAAGTAGAAGCCTGCTCTAAAAGACCAATCAGACCATTTTCTGTAAAATATTTTCCTGTACAAATACCTTCTTCATCAGGAGATAAAATATCATCAGAAACAGCACTTTCTTCTAATATATTAGATGAAAGTTTCTGTAAAATAAATTTTCTGTATTAATAATTTTAATTAAAGATCTTAAAATAACTTTCATAATAAAACTTACTTCAAAAGTTACACATCCAACAGGAAGATATGATCTATCTTCTAACATATGTAAGTATTCAGAAACAAGAGCTGCTGAATGAACTAAACAATGAGCTGCTTCTGCATGATTTCCTCTCTTAGTAAAAAATTATTTGTAAATTTTACAACCACATATTACTAAAATAAAAATATAACAAACCTCAGTATGTTTTTGGGCCATGTTTGCTAACCAAGTGAGCCTTAAATCAGGGGAATTTTGATAACCTTTAGCAATACGATACATAAGATCCAACAACATTTCTGGATCCTCTTGAAATTCTTTCATCTTAACAGTATCTGATAGAATCATATGTAGATTGAAGACTAAATCTCTTACCTTTAAAGAAATGAAAAGTTTATTTATTATATTTGAAATTATTTCCACACTGATCATAAAAACTTTAATTTTAACCTAATGTTGGCTGTTGATATGATATAGCCAAGGTCATTTATCAGCAAATTCTATTGCCATGATATCATGTTATGGTAAACCAGAGAATTTTTAAATTGCAATTTTGTGGATCCTATTCACATTAATGCAAATTTTGCAGTTTGTTTATATTTTCTATTGAAAATATTAATCTGTGATAATGGTTCCTATAATTTCAGCCAAAATTTTTTATTTTACAGGGCTTTTATGAAAATTTCCTTGATTAAATATCTTTTCTTTAATTTGAATTTATCATCTATTCCTTCTCAATATTGTAGACCAGTGTTTCTCAAGCTTTTTTAATGTACTGCCCACTTTTAGAAAAAACTGAATGCTCAATCCCCAGGAAACCCACATCTATATGTTTTACAAAAAATGTAAGAAAATAAAACAGTAATGATGAAAATTTGGGTTACTTGTATATTAATAAAATTAACAATAAATACATAGTCATATTTAACTAAACTACATAGAGAATGGGAATACAAATTAAACAAGTAGCAAAAACGTTCAATGAGAAGGATGAGCTTGTACCAATTTATCAATATTTGGTTCAATTTTTGTTAACAACATTCTTAAATCTCCACAATTAGTTATCTGAAACTGATAACTTTTCTTAGTTATTAGAATTGTTAATGCACTGAACACATGTTCTGCTAAATAAGTCAAAGGGAATGTTATGAGAAATTTCTGTGCAATATTCCATAAGCCAGGATACAGTTCATGTATCTGCTTCTGCAACCAAAATTGGAATTAAAAGTTTATATATTGAAAACTAGCTCGTGGAGGAAATTGAAAAAAAATAATGTTCTGATTGTTTTAAAATGAACAGTACTTAGGAAAGTAAAGTAAGTTTTACTTCTGTGGTGTGTGACATAAAATACAAGATTTTTTTTAACATACAGTACACTCCCGAGTATCCGGCCTAATGTGGCGGAAGGGCAGGCTGGATAACAAAAACTATGTCGAAAAATAATCTAATGTATGTAGGGGAAAGTGGGGTAAAACCGGGTTTGTGACCAATGTTGTGACGCTAAGTTAGATTATCAAAATTAACAAAAACCGTACATATTGTTGCTTAGAAATTTTTAAATACAACTGCACTATCAAAAACACATGATAATCACTTTTGACTTTAATATAAAGTTTTAAATCAATTAAGAGATAACCCGGTTTTACCTCACTGGCGAGGTAAAACCGGATATATACTAATGAGTATGAAATCTTCTAAACTCGCGAAAATAATTGTCAAAACTCATTTATTTTTATTAATTGTTGCTAAGGGTATTTAAATATTACTTTTTACTTAAAATTGTAACCATTTATTATTTATAAACTAATACTTTAAGCTAAAAGTTATTATTAAATCTTGTAACTTGGCCAAGCATTTTCCTTTAATATAATATCTTTATAGCCATTATAAGGTTTATCATATAAAAAAGGACGATGTTTCACACACTGAATGAGAACTTCATCTATTCTTTCTTCTACCATTTGTAATTCTAAATTAGCAGTACGCATGTCCAACGTCGGCGTTGGTCTAAAACTTAAACGTAGTTGAAGTGTCACGGCGCACACGCTTCAGGTCTCGGCGTTCACTTTGCGGCGCATTAACGCTAGATATGAACAGCCACACGGCGCAAAAGGGGCTGAGCTATGACGAAAGCGCGCGCAAACGTTAACGCTTGCGTTTGGTGTAAATCGGCCTTAACACTGTTACTATTACTCCAACCTGCAATTTGTTTGTAGTAACATGTGTGTGAACTAATGCCATTTATTGTCCATTAATTTCAGTTACCATGCCTAAGTGGTTAGTGGAATATCGCGTGTTTACGTACGGTACGTATGTGAGAGGCGGGATTCGGTTGTGGCAGCTCAGAGGTCATTCCCCGTCATTTCAACGTCGGCCGATTACGGAACAGTCCCAACACGGAAATCCATATTGAAATGGGTGTTGGGACTGCTCCGTGTCGGCCGACGTTGAAATGACGGCGGAATGACCTCTGAGCTGCCACAACCGAATTGCCGCCTCTCATATACCGTACGTGAACACGCGATGTTCCACTAACCACTCAGGCATGGTAACTGAAATTAATGGACAATAAATGGCATAAGTTCACACACATGTTACTATAAACAAATTACAAGTTGGAGTAATAGTAACAGTGTTAGGTTCATTCCAAAATGGGTATACATCTCTGTGTCACCCTGTATGATCCAGATACAATTATGTGGCGATGGATTAGACGACTACGCGGCGCGATGATTTCACCTATAGTAATCTTATTACTATACTCTCCCATAGACTCAATACTGACTTCCGATGCTGTCGTTAGATATAGGTATGTTGTGCTATTGATAGACGCGAAAACTCTCTGCAGGTAATCTCAAATCCTGCCTTAATTCTAACGATAGCTATTAAGCAAAAATGTTAGTAAATGTACAATATATGATTTCCACCATGACAAATAAGCAAAAATGTAGCATATTAATTTTTAACTTCTTTACAAAAATGTTAGTAAATGTACAATACAGTATATGATTTCCACCATGACAAATAAGCAAAAATGTAGCATATTAATTTTTAACTTCTTTTCGTTCAGAAATTTTTTAAAAATCATTGAGCAGGTCAAGAAGTTTCAATCACTGAAATAAGAAATAGAAATATAGATAGGTATTTAAATAATAAAAGCTTCATTATTGTTTATATATTTTCAGTATTCACTACAAAAATGGAACAAATTTCTTTTAATTTATTAATGGGATATTTGATTATGTTACGGCAATTTCAAAAAATAAAAAAATAAGTATATAAAACACTCAATGTTTTAAGGAAGTTTACTATTTTATGTTGGGTCGCATGCGGCACGCGGGCTGGACAGCCCTCATCCATAGTTAACTTGAATTTGTCAAATTTTTAAAATCTTAACTTTATCTTCTGAGGAGTTAGTTATCCCCAGCATAAACGCATAAACACACAATGATACATATACACCCTGGTACAAATAGTATTATACAGATGGACACTGTCTTATATTAATATATATTTTAAAAAATATGCAGGGTGTAACAAAAAAGCAGTCCGCTACTTTAAAGATAGAGAATATTCATCAAAATGACGAAAAGTTCCTATGAATATGCAATGCTATGATTCGCAAATGCCTTCCTATCCAGTTATGGATATTTCTTTCGGGACCCTAACTCTGAAACGAAGTACCTATCCTCACCATCAGGATCGCTACTACGGTCAAATGCTATCAACTTATCGATGCCTTCAATCGTTCTATCAGCCTAGCCTAGACTTTCAAAATCACAATTTGGTATTAGTTGCTTTAATGAAGCATTATATTTTTGAAGAAATAGCAGACATGCATTTGATTTATGGTCTTGTGAACTATAATAAGGTTGAAGCAATTAATTTTTATTACTTGTTCTGACAACTTAAAACGTATTCTATTTATTAATAAACCATTGCTTGCATTGTCTTTATTCATCAAAAAGTTTTAGCAGCAAATTTAAGCTCAAAAGTTGTAGTGCACATAACTCAATAGAGAATCATTTGAGGACACATCAAGATAATGAAAAAATTTCCTATGCTCATAGAAAATTTTTTCATATTTAAACTACCTATTCTTAAAGTAGCGGTCTGTTTTTTATACCCTATACACATATTATTAGTTCTTATCTGCCACTTAAATCTTTAGAATTTTAAGTACAATATTCCATTTGAATGCTTGCTATTTAACAAACTCTTAAATTCTCTTATAAGATATATTCAATTATTCAATTTTTTACTTTTCGATTTTTTCTATCATAATAAATCATCAAAGATTCTGTGTAAAGAAACTATATTTATTTTCATAAGAAATACACATAAAATGCACAAATCAATTTTTGTATAACTTCATAACTTATACCTTAGTTGAAATTATTGACATTGGTTGTAAATTACAAATATTAAATATCAGTAATAACTTAATTAATATTGTCGATGTTCTCGTAAAACTTAATTTCTGTTTATGTTTCCAATATCTTAAACATATATTTCCACGAAAATTTCCATTTAATTAAAGTTTACATTTTTATAATGAAATAATTTTTATTAATTTTTTTAGCTTCTTCTATGAATTGCAAAATGGGAGAATGTTTATGCTCGTTTAGCCAATGCATCATTTCTGAGACAAATAAAGTGAAAGTAAGTGGATATCATATTATATAACTGATCATAGAATAATAAAGAATTTAAATGCCAACTGAAATTGTTAAGTTAATATGCCTTTATTTTGGATATTTTTAAATTTTATTTTATAAAACTATTAAAAAATAAAAAAAAAACTAAAATTATAAATGGTTTATGTAGATTTTTAATATAAAATCGTTTAAATTTTTAATTTTTACTAATCGTTTATTTCTTTGGTTTTTAAAATTTGAGAAAGTACAATATATGACAGAAAAATATGTTAATATTAAAGTTATAGAAGAAATTACAAATGAATAAGTTTACAAACTTTCAAAGATCGTACTGGTATATAAGACAAAAAATGGACACATTTTCATTACTGTACAAATATTTGGTCGGAAATATCTTTTTACTCAAATCGAAATCCTTGAGATTACTACAATATGTCCAAGGATTTATTCTAGGTTTTGTATCTTCAAATTTTTTCCAAAGATGTCTAGACCATCCTGTTGATTCCCATGCTCCACTATCTCAGCTGACCCCATCGCAGGTCTGACTAGCTCTTAAAGATCGGTCAAATTGTGCCATATTTAAATTTCCAGTCCATATCTTCAATATTATTCCAGGTGGAGATGTGAGATCAAGACTCAACTTATTAAATACTATCCTCTACCACAGGGGTTCCCAAAGTTTTTCTTAGGTGGGCCAAATTGTAAATTCCAAAATATTTGGCCGGCCAAAAAAGGTGTTATGGAAAATCGATAAAAAGTTAGACACAAGGGAAAGATTTATACTAATTTTACAGCATAATCGTTCCCGGAGGATACTAAGCGGTGGGGAGGGTTTCCATGCCTACCACAAATCAGCCACACCGTTGGTGGAATCAGCCCTCAGGTGACGATGGTGTTTAATGAATGATGAATAATGAATCCTGAAGAATGATGATAACGACTCCTCCTGAAGAAAATCTGGAAGTCTGGGATTCTGAAATTAAACTCTGATCTTCTAGGGAGCAAGCACAGTATGTTTTCACATTCAAATAATCTAAATTGAAATTATTTTCAGCTTCGGATTCTGCCTTAGTATCTTGCTGTATAATCTATAGAATAAATTTTATCCACCTAAAATCATTTGGCTAAATTAGTCTGCAGTTTATCCTAGAGATTTGCTACAGCTCTTCGACTGATCATCTAGTATAATGTAAAAATAAATATATGCACTATAAAAACTAAATGCATACAAAAATTGTCGTCACAAAGTAATATTCAAAATAAGTTGCTCCTTTAATATATCTGCTCTTGAGTACAGGCTAGATTCATTTTAATTTGACCGCTGAATCACAAAAGGGATATATTTTGGGGTTAGTTATTTCAGGCGACTGACGGATGCTCTTGGTTTTTGGCTAACACCTAACACCCATAATGAATCAATTGAAAAGTTAAAGGATGACGTCTTGAAAAAATCTCCTGATGAAAATTTTGGAAGTGAGTCGGAATTAAAATCGAACTCAAAAGTGATAAACTGTTACTTTATCACTCGACTATTCTGCAAACTCTTTGAGTATAAAAACATTTGAATTCGGTTAAGTTCCCGTGTGATTTGATTCCGTTTTCTACTAAACAGATACTAAACCGCGGACCAACAGCCAGATTGGAACATTGAAATGCTCAAGCTTTCCTTTTGGAAGAATCGGGTTCGAATCTCGGTCCCGCACCCTGAAAAATGTTTTATCATAAGAGTCTGGGTCCTCCCGTCGATCGTCTTTTTCACAATCCGGCTGATTCTTCCGCAAAGTGGGTAACCTATGGAAGAATTGGTTTCGCCATTTATTATTATACAGTGGAAACTGGCTCATTTGTTGATAAAAAAAGCTGCAGGATGTTTCAATATCCATTACGAGTCATTCACCTCATTAGGGTTCAGTCGTCAAATGGAAGAATGGTGTTCAATGGAACGAGCCCGTCGGCTGGATTGGCCGCGTGGAAACGCTTCGGCTTTCCACTCTGGAGGACCCGGGTTCGAGTCTCGGGTCCCACCCCTTGAAAATATTTATCATGGGGTCCGGGCCCGGCCCGTCGGTCTCGGGTCCCACCCCTTGAAAATATTTATCATGGGGTCCGGGCCCGGCCCGTCGGTCCCCGTCCTCCACAATCCAGCTGACTCCGCAGCCTGTGGAAGAGCTTGTTTCGCCCCGCCTCATAGTATTCTACCTGAATGGAATGTGGCGTCATCTGTTGACAAAAAAAAAATGGAACGAGCCCGGATCCATCTGAAAATATGATACTCAGGAAATGAACCCTGATTCTTTAGTGTGGAAGCATAGCATGCTTCCACACTAAAGGATCCGGAAAGCATAGAATGCTTCCACTGTGGCGATCCCACAGAAAACATTTGAACTCTATATGTTATATATGCTGGGATTTTGATTTTGGTGATTGCATTATATCTGAAGAATTTCTATTGTGAAATGTTCCAATTTCTTACATAAAATTTAATTTAAAATAGTAATTATTATTAATACAATAATATTTTCGTTGATTATTATTATTAGTTTATCATTCGTAAATATAAAAAGTAAAGTAGCCTAATACAAATAGCATAAATGCAAACAAGAATGTTATACGATACCACACTATTTATGCACCGGCTACAAAAAAGCAATATATCACAAGGGATATGAATATAAACAATTACAAATTTTTAATATAATTATTAAATTATATTGCAGCACGAGTTTTAAAAATCTCTTTGATCCGATAAGGGATATGAATATAAACAATTACAATTTTTTAATATAATTATTAAATTATATTGCAGCACGAGTTTTAAAAATCTCTTTGATCCGCACTTATTTTAAACATAGGTATAAATTTGGATATAAAAAGCAATTCCAGAAAGGACTAAAATTGTCTACTTTCTAAAAATGTCATATATCTTCATTTATTTAGCATTTGGAATTCATTGGTTTTTATATGTCCAATTTTAACGTTGCTTTAACTAGCATAGATGTCTTGATGACATGATTTAATCGTGACGTATTTACTGTTACGTCATCGTGACATATCCCATTTAGTAGTTTTGTATTATTGCGTCACTATGACATCACAGTTCATATAAAGCTCTAAATAGGTGGTATACTCATTGGCCGCCATTTTTTGTCAGTAGTTGCTGTACGTTCGTATCGTGATTTGTGCACTTTACTGTTGAGGTGGGTGGTTGTTCAGCTCCGAATTGTACAAACAGCTCTTCAAAAGGGTTCCGACTTTTTATATTTCCAAGGAATACGGATAGAAGTACCATATGGGTACAGAATTATTGTGGTGACAGATGGAAATCAATAGAAAATTCGAAACTTTATGAAATAAGTATCGAAGTTAATATATAATGAGGATTAAAAATCTATTCTAAAATCATGAAAAGGCCAAAGTTAAACAAAAATGTATTATGAATCAGGCTCAATTGCTAAAAATCTAAAAGTAATTTAATATGTTGAAATAATTTTTTTTATCCAGTTGATTCTGTTTTTTCCCTATAGTAATTTTTTCTTAATTTTAATATACAATTATTTCTTTATAGTAATAATTATTTATAAAAAATGTTCCACCATTTTAAAAAGATGTAATTATTTAAAAAAAAATAAAACTGTTTTCTTTTTAGAATTAGTTATATTATTATACTGTATAACAAAGTGCATTCAAATATCAAAACTTTTTTGCATGTAGAATTAAACAAAAATTAAATAATCACCTAAATTACTAAATATTTGTTTTAGAGAGGAGTTTATAACTAATTTTGTCCAATATGAAACTTGCTAAAAAGTTTAACAAGTCCTGGATGATGAAAATTAGCCAGCAAGATGTAATTAATAATATTGTTAAATAAAAATGCTTCAATTTTTTTTTGCATAACAATTTTAATCGATAAGAAATCGCGTATAGTTTATTTCTATTTTTCATATACACTTGTTCTGTACTGTACTAATTACAGAGTACTTTGCGGGTTGCAGTCTTACAGGATAAATATGATTTCTATAATATGCCTTTTTAAAGGTAAAATATATAACTTAGCGTATAAATTGTTTTAAAGTGTAAATGCATCCATCATGTAATATCAGTTTGGTTTCTTAAAATACTGAATTAAATAAAACACCATTGACAACATTAACAACAGTATTTTATCGAAATTATTAATATTTAATTATTATATCGACAAATATACATATAAACCAGGACAACTAATAATAGAGTACATGAAAGTATTTCCATTACGAATTGCGAGAGAAATGAATACTTATAAAAGTTAAATAACTGTTTTTATTAGACCGATGAATGTGCGAAGACCAAAAATGGCGGATGAGCATACCTCTTATTTAGAGCCTAGTTCATACGTGACGTCATTCAAATCACGTAAGCCATATGCCTGTCGCCATATGTTATCCTCATCGTTTGTTACCCTGCA
The DNA here is from genome assembly GCA_000484575.1 of Olivierus martensii. Classification (NCBI taxonomy): domain Eukaryota; kingdom Metazoa; phylum Arthropoda; class Arachnida; order Scorpiones; family Buthidae; genus Olivierus; species Olivierus martensii. The sequence goes on from AYEL01086367.1 coordinate 16,594, forward strand.
TCTCCAGTACTTAGGGACATCTATTGGTAATAATATAAACTAAAATTTTTATAAAATGAAAGTCTATCTTGCAAGATTAAACGATCCTGTAGGATTAACGGATGCGGCATTAAGATGTTCCTTAATGGCAGAACATCACTTCTGAATTTCATGAAAATCTGCTAATTAGTTCAAATTTGTAATGGGGACACAAACAGGCAGAAACAGACATGGGTCCGATCTTATAAGCCTCCATTTACTTCGGAAAATGGGCAAAATTGAGTTTATTATTTCTAAGGCCCGGTTGCATAAAACTATTGCAGACCGTTAGTTGCATCTCCAGTACTTAGTGACATCTATTGGTAATAATATAAACTAAAATTTTTATAAAATGAAAGTCTATCTTGCAAGTGTCATTCAAATCACGTAATCCATATGCCTGTCACCATATGTTATCCTCATCGCTTGTTACCCTGCATCTCTAAAGTCACTCTATGCTCCTATAGAGAAGTATGGACATTACCCTGAATGCCGCCATGTTTGAGACATCTAGTTAACGCGAAGCTGAGGTATAGGCACCGATTCAAAACAGAATTCTTTTTTTCCCGTTATATTATACATAATTAAAATTTATGCGAAGGTAGTAATCATACTGATTACTCAGAATTATTTATTATTGTATAAAAAATAATAAAAAAATGCCGGATAAAAAATTGTAAATACA